>VXBH01008088.1:259025-277151 GCA_013400035.1 Rynchops niger | reverse complement strand
CTCTGGTTTAATTACTGTTTCGGTTCTCCCCCGCAGTGCCGTGGGCTCCCGGGAAATCCTCCGCGCGCTGCCGCCCTGCACACATGTACTTCTTCCTTAAAGCTTAGAAGGAAATGAAAATAAATACAACGCGAGCTGGGTTTTGGGAAGGCAGAGAGGAGGCTGCATCAGGGAAACCCCCATCCTTTAGCAAGTGCGGGTAAAACCCGGGCGCCCTCCTGTGTACCCGGCATTCAGTTTTCCCTCTGAAAAAAGAAAAGATGAAGAAGGGGGGAGGAAAAAAAAAAAAAAAAAAGATGGTTTGTGCTAGAGGTGGGTGTGATGGGTGTAAGTAAAAGGAGTTGAGAATGTGAGAGCAGAGGCGGCGCTGGGCTGTGCGCGGCAGGGAGAGGGGCTGTGATCCCCCCCCCCCAGGGCTCGGTGCCTGGTGGGGATGGGGTCGCACCTGCCTGGATTCGGAGGAGCGCTTTTGGTATGAGCAGAGTGGGGGTCGCAGTGGGGTGAAATAAGCGGGCAGCCTCGCCGCCAGCCCCGCGGTACTCTTTCTCCACCTCTTCTGGCTAGGACCCCTCCTGCCCCCGCGCAGCCAGCAGCTGCAGGTGTTCACGTGTGTGACGAAGTCGGTGGCGTTTGTAGCTCAGCACGGCCGTGCCCAGGCTGTTGCAGGGGGCTCAGAGCGGAGAGCGTGGCTGTAGTCGGTGCAGAGAGATGGTACATGCCCCTCGTTTTGCCTTCATGGATAAGCCGTCCCTGACCGCGCACGTGTAAACACACCGTAGGACCCAAACCTATTGTAGTCCTTATTTTTTTGGCTAGCTTTGCGTGGCAACTAGCAGCCATGATGTGCTGCCTGCAAGCCCCTATCTTGAAAGCGTTTGGCCAGCTGGTCATGGGGTGCTGCAAGGGAAGGGAACGATCCCCATGGAGCCTTTAACTCCACTTCATCATCATCATCATCTTAGATGATCTCTGTTCCCCCAAGGCGATGGAAGGAAAGGCTGAATCTCCAAAGCCCGGCGGGTTCTGGGTTTTGCTGGGTCGTCAGCTCTTTTGCTTACGGCCCTTGAGCGCTTGAGAACATTTCTTGAAGATGGGGCCCGCTTACATGAAGCGGTGGGACACGCATGGCTGGAGGCTGTTGAAGGACTGTGAGTGATGGATCTGGTTTCCCGCGTGTCCTTCAGAATTTAATGCTACAGACGTTTAATACAGCTGGAAAGATCGTCTCCCCTCGCTGTGCACAGTCTGCTGGTGGAATACAGCTCCCGGGCAGATAAAAACTCAACTGCCCCTGGAAGAAAGGACGAGTGGGGTCACTGCGTGATGTTTCCAGGATGACATCTGCGTACCAAAGAGGTCAGGAAGAAATTATGTCTGTTGCTCGTGTAGGTACGTTACATTGGCGAGGTGAGGTTAGTTGTTTTTTCCTGTCCTCATGAGCATCAACAAATGAATACCGCTAATAAGGTCAAACAGTTTCCGTGGCAATAGCAGCTACCGGTGAAGCGCTCCCAGTTCACGGGACAGGGGAGTCTTTGTGTTTCTGAGGACACGAGTGGTCCCTGCATGAGCTCGGGAGCTTCCTCTCCTCCCCTGCTGCTGAAACGAGATGTGCGAACCGCAGGAAAGCGCCGAAACGTTTGTGCTCGAGTGCAGAGTCAGTCGCAGTGCGATAGCCCAGCGGGGTTTCATTGCCTGGGGCAACCTTCTCCCCGGGCCAGTCGCCTCCCTGGTGTCCCGTTACTCCCTGGAGTGACTTTTTTTGCCTCTCTTCCACAGCAGTTTTGGGTAGGGATTTGGGTGGGTTTGGGTGGGCGTTTCCAATCTTTTGCTCCTCTCCCAAGGCCTGGCGAGCAGCAAGCGCTGCGTTTGGCCAAAGTGGTTTTAAGCTTCTCCATCTTCCCAGACAGCGCTTTCTGTGGCTTCCTCGCTCTCCGGCGCGGTCCCGTGCTCAGGGGTGACCACCACCAGCCCTCTTGCCTGCTCAAGTCTTCCAGCAGCCCAAGCTCCCTTCAGGGAACCCCCCCTCCTCCTCATATCAAATGAATAATCACCTTCAAAACCCAAACCGGGCTCGCGCAGGCTCTTCGGAGATAATCCAGCTGGAACGAGCCCTCCGGAGCGCGTGGCATCAGCCCTTTTGTGCCTCTCTCATTCCTCGCCTACTGTTTCGATTCCCCTCCGTGTGGGCTCTTCAATCTGCGCAGAATGATTTCCAATTACATTTTTGTTGCTGAAGGCATAAATCTTCTCCCACAGACTCCTTTCTTTCCTGCACAGGCAGAGCTGTGTGTCACTGGGGGAGATAACTAACCCCATCGGGCTTGGATGTTTTATGGATTTTTTTTTTTTATTATTATTTTCTGGTGGCCATTTCCTCCCCTCTTTGACAACAAATGACCTCCATCAACTTTAATATTCTAACAGCAGTGATTTTTCAGTACTTGAATCCTCCTTCTAGGGCCATTTAAAAGCTTCTGACCAGAACGAGCAGCCCCGGGTAGGGCGAGGAACATCGATTATACACGCAGTGAGCTCCAAGCTTGTTTTGCTGCTGATGGGCTGAGAGGGGAAGCAATCTCATCCTGCTTTCTTGGAAAAACAAACAAACAAACAACAAACCGCTTTTTCCTGAGCCCACAGAATCGTCGTCATCCTGAAGTGGAATAAATGGCTAATTGACCTAATTCACACTGCGAGGAAGAGATTATTAGCTAAAGCCCTCTTGTTTTTACAGCTGAGTAACGGTCTCTTCTAGAGCTGGTTTTTATTTTTTTTTCTGTTCCTATGGAAGCTGGTAATTTGGCGCAAGCTTCAGCATGCGCAAATATATTGATAAAAGGTCCTTTCGAGTTTTTTCCCTTTCTCAGAAGGGCTAAATCCGCGCTGGGTGTGGAGACACCGTCTGTGCCAGAGGAGCAGAGCTGGCTCAAGCAGTGCGACGCCTGCACGGGGCGAAGGGCTGAGGGACGTGGGGTCTGTCTCTGGAGGCTCGTTCTTTGCAGTGTGGTCCTGGATGATCCCATGAATCAAGGCCAGCAGGTCAAGGGAGGTGATTCCCCCCCTCTGCTCGGCTCTGGTGAGACCCCACCTGGAGTGCCGTGTCCAGCTCTGGAGCCCTCAGCACAAGCAGGACGTGGACCTGGTGGAGCGGGGCCAGAGGAGGCCACAAAGATGATCCGAGGGCTGGAGCCCCTCTGCTGTGAGGACAGGCTGGGAGAGCTGGGGGGGTTCAGCCTGGAGAAGAGAAGGCTCCGGGGAGACCTTCCAGCCCCTGAAGGGGGCCTACAGGAAGGATGGGGAGGGACTCTTTATTAGGGAGTGTTATGGTAGGACATGGGATAACAGTTTCAAACTGAAGGAGGGTAGATTTAGATTGGATATCGGGAAGAAATTCTTCACTGTGAGCCCCTGGCCCAGGTTGCCCAGAGAAGCTGTGGCTGCCCCATCGCTGGAGGGGTTCAGGGCGAGGCTGGACGGGGCTTGGAGCAACCTGGGCTGGTGGGAGGTGTCCCTGCCCAGGGCAGGGGGTGGAACGAGATGAGCTTTAAGGTCCTTCCAACCCAAACCATTCTATGGTTCATGTGATTCTATGAAGGACCCAACCACAGTATTTCAGCACAGAGGGAGGCGGCTGGGACGAAGCACTCCTGATTTACAGCAAATCTGCGTCAGCGTTGGGCACAGAGCCTTACGTTTAGCCCTCTGCAGCTGAAAGCTGAGCTGGTGGCTGCTGGTAGCCCCTTGCAGAAAGAGCCTGATAAATGCAAAATATTTCCTGGTTGATTGACATGTTTCACAGCAGGTAGAAGCTCAGCTGGAGGGGAAACGTGGCAGGAGCAACCTCCAGGGTGGTTTGTGTCAGCGAGGGGATTGAGCGTGGAAAGCATCAATAAACGATGCGGCGCTCTAAATGCAAAGCGCCTCTGGTTTGTGAATTTGCACGGCTAAACTGGGGGGTCCAGACGGATGCTGAGGCCCAGGATGGCTGGTTCCTGTGCAAATACTTAGCAGAAAATAAAAAGCTTGCAGGAAGGAGCTTGTGATTTAAATAATTTAAACAGACAGAGGGGCCTGAGCTCTGCGTAAGAAGGAGGGGGGCGCAGTGCCGAGTACTGAGGTACTGAGCAAACCAGTGCCTGACCTCTTATAGAAGAAATTACTGGAGTTTCCTTTTTGCAAGGAGAAATCTTGTTCTTGATTAAATTCCTATACGTTAACAAATCGCCACGAGGGATGTACTCCTGGCACAGCAGGGCAACACGTGCATGTGGCGGAGGAAGGAGCGATGGTGGGTTTGCCGCCCACATCTCAGTGCCTGCCCTGGGCTTAGGCACAGCCGCTACGTGCTGCGTATCAGCCTTTCCATGCGAACAAACCATACGTGCCATAGGCTCCCTAAGAGGCAAGGAGACCCCAGCCCGTGGCTCCTGGGGAGGGGGAGAAGTACAACCTCCTCCGGGGATGGGCTGATGGTTAGGGATGCAGCTGGGGCCTGGCTACCCTGGTGCAGCGCATCTTGCTTAAGTTATACCTTTACTAAAGGTACCTTATTAAAGCCGTAGCAGTGGTGGAAACAGTCCCTAAGTGCTGCGGGAGAGGTCTCCCGTGAGTTAGGACAAACCGGCTCCCACCAGCGTGACATGTGAGCTCCTGCCGTGGTTTGGGTGCTGGAACAAACACCATATAAAGAGCCCTCGCCGCAAATAAAAAGCCGTTTCCTTCAGTGCACTAAGACGGTAACACTGGAGTTCTCACTATTCCTTTCTCCCACGTTAGTTTTGCACGCTGGCCGCATTTAACATTTAACAGATGCTTTTATGATGCTTCTGTGTCCACCTTGTGCCCACCCTGCAGAATCCAGCCCATAAACCGGGCCATTTATTTCTCCACCCCCTTTTTTTTTTTTTTCCAAGCACCCCGGAGACCCCAGAACCGCAGTGCGTTAGCACTGGTTTTTGCTGGGGTGCTCTGTGCTGCCAGCTGGGCATTTCGACCTGTGCAGAGGAAAAATTCAACGCTGGGTCTTTATTAAACATTGTCATTTATTTTGATTACGGATAGCTCCTTTATTTCGGACAGAACAGTTTATTCACTGCAAAGTTGTTTGGGTTTTTTCATGCCTGTTGGAAAGAGTTAGCATTAAAATAAAAAAAAGGAAAAAGGCTCGGATACATGCAAATCATACTGAACATTGCCAAATGTATTAAAACGAGTAGCAGAGTTTCTTCTAAGTTACCTACTTGCGTACGGAGGAGAAAGAACAACCCACAGCGTGAAGCCCCTCAGGAAAAAGCTTCCCGGTGCGGTGATGTTAAATGAACAGAGCCAAAGAGGCGACCAAAAAGTCTGGCGGCGTTTGCGCCCAGAAGCAGCAAAACCGGCGTAAAGCTGCGAGCTGGGAAAACGATGCTGTGAAGCCGGTCGGGGATGGGGCTTTGAACAGGTAGAAAGGGGCTCCCCCTTAGCAAAGGGAGTCGTGTTTGGTCCTTGGAATGTAAGGGAGAGGAGGTTTTTCACGCTTTCCTGCCCCACCCCAGATTTAGGATCAAATGAAATTCTGGTTCAAAAGGGCCCATTCCAGCGCTGCTGCTCTGGGGTGAGCCATTTGCCATCAAAAAGAAGATAAAATGAAAACCATGTCTCTTAGGAAAAAAAACAAAACAAAACAAAACACACCAAAAAACCCAACAAAACGACATTTTTAGAAACAAAGCACTTCAGGTACAGGGGGCAATGTACGCAGCCGAGAGACCCAACAGCCTTTCGGAGGCTTTACACCTCCAGCCGGCCGTGTCCACACAGCCCTCGGTGGCAGTGATACAGGGATGAACCCCAGCGCTATTTTTTTCTTTTATAAATCTTCACTATTGTGGTCTCTTTTTATCAGCAACAGCAACGAACCCGAGCTGAGCCCCGGCGCCAGATTTTGCGGATTGCGTCCCAAAACGGATCAAATACTCTCAGCGCTGCTGGTGCGAGCTCCAGGTACCGCGTGAAAAGCGCCGGAGTTCCGACAGTGGCACGGCGGGTGGGAAACGGGATTTTACATCTGAATAAATACGGGGCAGGCACAAGTGCCAGCCCCGTTCCCGTAAGGCTGGAGGGCGAGAGCAGCATCCAGGCACACAGCGGGCTGGGATTTAGCTCCGCACCAGGAAAGCAAAGCTCTCCCTCGGGGCTGGCTCACAACGTTAAGAGAAAACACCCCTGGTTAGCGCGTGGTGAGACTTTTGCCGTCTCTCAGCAGATACGCTATTCATCAGCCACTCCTGAAGCCAGGATTGGAAAGGATTTAAGGTTTATCTCGGCGGCAGCCCTCTTTGGGGTGACCGCAGTCTGTCCATCGCGCCTGGGAGAGCAGCTGGGGTCAGGCTGGATCCAGCGCTAAGGAAAGGGAGCCCTTCCCCGCAAAGCCTGGGCACCTTCTCCCCTTTCGTGCTCTTCTAAGGGCCTCCTGTTACGCCACCTTGGAGATGCGTTTTTGAGAGGTTAAAAAAGCGTAGCACACCACTAATGTTTAAAAATACCCGGCCAGCTTTTATAAAATACAAGTATTCAACGCAATCACCTTTACGTGTTCTTTGAAAAGAAGCAAGTTGACATTCATCGCACGGGAGGAAGGCAGCAGTCCAGACTCCTGAAGCATCCCACCGTGTGGACTGACCCTCCAGCACCTCCAACACCGAGGTCTCAATTTTAAGTCATCCTTGCTCAACACGCCCACCCAAGAGCCACGGAGCCGGACATCATGTCTGCGGTGTCGCAGCACCTTGCTCTGAGCTGGGGAGCTCCCCAGCCTCGACTGTTCTGTCCTTCTGCTGCAAGCCTATGTTGTCTGTCTTGCCTGGTCCAGCTCGCAGGTCCTCCTGGCTCTCGGCCAGGCCATCTTGGCTCTCCAAATCGCTTACCTGACCCTCGCCGAACTCCAGAATGGTTGGCAAGTTGCCTTGCTTTGGGCATCGTCTCTTTAGGCTGACCAAGAAGGGCTGTGGCAAGGAGAAGATGTCCACGTTGTTGCCAAGGTCGATCCAGGTGACGCTGGGGAACTTCTTGGGGTCCTTCAGGGTTTCGGTGAGGTCCCGTAGGATGGCTTTGGTGAGCCGGTTGCCGTTGAGGGAGAGGGTGGTGAGGTGGGGCAGCACACAGAGCGCCGGCAGCAGCTGCAGCAGCATGTCATCCGTCAGCTCCGTGAAGCACAGCTCCACTGTGTCGATGTGCTCCGAGCTGTGCTGGAGGTAGGACGTGACACGGTCCAAGTCTTTCAGCGTCAGCGGGATGCCCGACAAGTCCACTGTGTTGTCCTGAGGCTTCCCCATCAGGACAGCTTTCAAGCTGCAGGGGAAGAAAAGGAGAGGGATGTTAATGTGGGGGGATGTCTCTGCTTGGTGGCATCACTTTGGGCTCCCCGGCTGTTCTTGGAGGGGAAAAGAACATGAGTTATTCAGGTAGGATGTTCGACTGGGGCTAACCATCTCTTCTGTAGAGGCCAGGAGTGTGTCTGTGCAGTTGGGGGCGCGAGGTGGGGTGGGGGCAGGGGCAGAGAGACATTCAAGGCTGTTTATTGATAGAAGATGGCCAGAAACAAGGAGACCATATTCAAAAACATAATTTAGAAGGAGCACAGACTTCTTTTATATAGCCACTGCAAACCCCTGGAATAAAGAGGCTATCCTGCTGCTTTTAAAGGTCCAAATAAAGGGTGAGGAAGCCCTTCATTAGCTGGACAGGAATTGCTGGTGTAACTTCTCCCACTGCTGCTTGTGAAGCTCTTTGAGCAGGAGGACACGTGTTTGTCCTCTCGGCTGTACAGGTGGGACACTGAGACCCCAAACCAGAACGACTTTAGCCCAAGCCAGCAAATGTAGGATTAGACACCTCCAGGGCCGGGTGGTTTGATCTAGTATTTACAGTGTGTTAGACTTATTACGTCTCTTCATTCTAGCTGCCGAGGAGATGAGGACTACGGAGAAATCCTTAGATAAATAAATTAATTCTCACAATGGCCCTACAGAGACTCGTTAGCATGAGCTAGACTGGCGTTTCACAGGTCAATTTATCTTCGAAAGCGAATCAAAGAACACATCTACCATGAGGACCTGTCGTCAGACTAGCGCTGCTGAGGACTTTTTGCTAATGAATTATTCTGAGTGAATTAGGAGGTGGAAGGAGCCTCACGCATGCTAATTGCTCATGTCAGCTTGGTGAGTGCACGTGTCTCACCTGCTGTGGTGGCACCGGCGTTCGCCTCACGCCAAACCAGCCAGCTGCAGAAATGCTTTTGCCTTCCATGACAGCCCGAGCCGGGGAAGGCTTCTGCCCAGCACCTGTTGGTTTTTCTAGCTAAAAAATGCAAACCAGCACTAACGCTGCTCTTCTCGGCCGCCGAGAAATGCCCCCCGCTGAGCAATGCCCACCACCTCTCCTGCACAGATGCTCAAGCGCGTCTGCTCCACTGCCATCGCACCTTGTTTGAAATTTCATCTTGCACAGCACAGTCAGGTGTTTGTGCGGCTGGTCCCGGCGTGTGCGCCCCATGCTGGGAGCTGTTTGTGGGTGCAGGCAGCTGGGGCACGTTGGGCTTTTCCCCTGAGGAGTTATAGAAGTTAACTCAACCAGAGAGTTGTAAATCGCGCTGAGTCATAAATAACGCACAGACAACCTTGCAAGGTGTTGTGAGCTCCCCACTAGACTCTGGGGCAGGAGGCCACCGTGCTTGGTGGGGCAACGCAGCTGATGCAGTCAGCAAGCCGCTAGCTTAACGGGACTTCTGTTGGTTTTAGCAGCAGATACAGAACAAGCTGTGGCAGGGCCGCTCTAACGTCCAGCCTGCCATCACACATATCCACCAGTTGATGAAGCAACTGCATTCGCACTTGGGGTTGACCTGTTGGCCAGATAACGTGGCGCTGTGGAGGACTTGGGGCCAAGATGCTGCTCTGCTGCCTTCTCTGGGCATGTTTTTCCAAGCTGCCCAGAGACTATTATTTCAAGCAAGGGGGAAAAAAGAGAGCTTTTTTTTTCCCCCCAGGTTGTGCCCTGGTTAACAAGAGAGTCTCCAAGTGCAGAGCTACTCTTCTGTTCTCTTGAACGGCACAAAAGGCAGGTACTGGGTGCCCATGGGCAAAGGTTGGCTACAGAGACCTGGCTATGACCCAGCCAAGCTGGGGTGAGAGCAGGCAAACGCCTGTGTACTGGTTTTAGACCAGGAACATCTCACAAAACCCGACCAGGTTGCGATGGGGAGGCTGGGAGGGGTGAAAGAGCTCTTTTAGAGCTCCCTTGGTGATGCTACATTACACTCCATGGCCTGTTTAGCAGTACTTTGTTCTTGCTCCTCCTTTGAAGATCTTATTACAGGGAAGAAATGGATGCAGATAAGCGCTGGGATTAAAGTCAACTTCCATCTAGAGGCTTGGCTAAACACTAGGAAAACAAACTCTCTTCCCAGTTTCAATCTGCACTTAAGCCGTGGCGTTCTGATATGGCGCCGTGGCAGAAAGGGAGGTAATTCTGCAGATACCTCCTCGGCTCGAGCAGGTACCGAAATCACAGCTGGATGCAACAACTGTGCAAAAGGCCTTGATTATCAGCTGGCTCTTGGATTGCAGTCATTTCACATGAACTATTTGTTTTCAGGGAACACTCCATAGGAAAGAACTAAATTTGGGGTTTTTTTTCTTTGTGGTTGCCTGAGCCCTTTACGGGCTCACGTGGCCCGGCCCAGCCCTCCTGCTCTAATAGAAAAGCACCCGCCTGGTGCACTGCGAGCACAATGACCGACTTTCACCTAAACGAGGTTGTGCAATGTTCAGGTGTCCTTAAGGAAATCAATTCCCCCCTCTTTTCATGCCCCAGGAAGTTCTCAGCTGCTCTGTGTGTGTTATTCCGGGATTTTATGTTGGAAGAGAGGAGCTTATCCCGGCTGCGGTGGCTGCTGCCGGGGGGACGTTGCCGTGGGCTGGAGCAGACTCGAGTCAGGCGGGAGGGGAGAGACCAGGAAGGGCATTGCGGGATCTAGGGTAGGCAGTGAGTCTTCCCAAAAAATGCTTGAATGGCATGAGACCATATGGCAGCTGCGGCAATTATTTTCTCGTCCTTAAAAACGTGGGTTTGTGCAGCAGCTCATCACTGCACAGCAAACCCGGGGGACCTCCATCGGAAGCCATGGGAGATGGGGAGAACAGCAAACACCTGGAATGTCTTGCAGAAATATCACCTGTTTCTTAATCTGACACGTAGCCCTCCCTAGAAGGCTGTGCCAGCTCATGAGAAACATCTTGTCCATTGGTCGGGGGAAGAAAAAAAATCCATAATGGAGTCTCAAGAATAGAAATCAGGAGAAAAGGGACATCTCCAGCATGGTTAGGTAAGATTCCGAGGAGGGGCAAGATCTACAGGAGCAAAACCAAACCAGCTGGAGGCAAAGCCACCTCCTTCTTCATACGGCACCAGGAGCGGGAAAACCAGAGCGCGGCAGCACGCGGGGCTTTTATGGGTGTCTTATTTATTTAATATGTGGTTTCTCTTCTCCAGCTCGGAAGAAATCCAAGCGGGTCGTTCCTCCGGCTTTTCAGGAACAGCTTTGGCTGATACAAACTGAAGCCCCAGCGCAGAGCTCTGCCCTGCAGGGTCCTACGCCGCCGAGGGGGATTGTTTTGGGTTCAACCCCAGCACCCCCACGCGGGCACAGGCAGTCCAGTGGGGACCGTGAGCACGGCCGCGTGCTCCAAGGCTCTGCACTTGCTTTGAGCATCCTAGCAAGAGAGTTGGGGTCTGAAGGGAAGAAACCAAACCAGCCCGATGGATGAGCCACCCCTCACTAAGGGGTTTTACTACGGGCTGAGGCTTCATCGAGTAGCAGGAGCCCAAGCCTATAATCATCCATGGCAGGCTTTGAACCTGTGATTTCGGCTGTTTCAAAGGCGCACAAATCTGATGGGAAACCTTTTTTTTTTTTTTTAATTTAAACAACTCTTGGATCATTAAGTGACTTATTGCACACATGAGCCAACGGTCGGGTTGGGGCGGGAGGACAGGCTAATGAGACCTGCTGCTACCGTTTATTATTTTATGTGCGTTTCAGTTGCTGGTTTGCCCTGGGAAAAATTATTCACGCGGGCTGCTTAGCCAGATAATTTCTATAATTTTAATCTTCCTTTTAGTTTTGGTGCAATGGTGCAATTAGCACTTTCCCATCTGGGCTCCTCTCAGCCGCAAGACGTGGTGAAGCCGGGGTGCGTCTGCTACACGCCCCCCCTAACATCCCCTTAACACCACATGGGTTACCAAACCCGCGCTGCAGAGCGGAGAGGAGCGTGATGGAGAATGCTACTGGTTAGTGAGTTTCTTCCAGGCTGGGAGCTGGGCCGTGCAAAGGGGCGGGGGGAAGAGTCAGAGCTTGGGCTTGGTCCCTCATCCCCTTCCCCTGCCATGGGCAACAAGCTTGGGCTGCAAGAGGGCTCACTCCGGTAGCCCCAGGCTGCTCAGTCTAAGCCATGGCAATTAATAACTTGGTTTTTGTTTTTCATACAGGTGCAGCCATCGGCAATGAGCTACCCTGCCTCAAACCAGCCAGAGAAAAGTGATGTCAATGAATTGATGCAAATCCCCTCCGGTACGAGGCTGAGCTGCTCTTCCACAGGGATGTGGGTTTTTTTAAATCAAAATGGCCAGGGTGAATCTAAGCGTCGTTGAGCCCTCGCTTTAACAGTGTTAGGTTAGTCTTAAAGCTAATTTAACATAAGAAACGAGCTCAGAATTTCCAGGAGCAATCAGCTTTGGAAGCTCTGCTAGAAATAACTGACGTAGGTGGGGGCTCAGTCCTGGAGCACACCTCGGTAGCGGGAGAACAAGGGGGCTTTTAGAAAAGTTACAAAACTGCTGATGTTTTTCCTTGTNGCAGTAATTTAGCAAGATCTATACTTATCCCTTCCCAAAGTCTCATTTAACCTGTACATGGGCAGCAAGACAGCTGTTAACGTGACGTGGTTCTCGCTACTGGTGATTTTTTGGCGACGCTGAGAAAGAAACCAATGAAATAGTATACCTATTATTAAAAAAAAAAAAAAAAAACCAAAAGGATGTTCTTATGTTGGCAGCTTCGTCTCTCCCATATGTACCGCCGCATCATTGTTTGGAAGCAGCCCCGGCGAGCGAGGTGTAGCGAGGCTGGGCCAGGGCGATGCTTCGGGAACAAGCTCTTCCCACCTCAACTGAAAAAAAACCAACCCAAACCTAAATTACTCCTGGTTTGCTGTCTGGGAGCCCAAAGCTGGTTACTCCCTGTCAAATAAAGCATGTAGTATCCCTGCAAATAAGCGATAACCATCTAAAAGCATGGCTAAAATAAGCATTCGGGGGTGATCTCTGTTTTATCCAGCATGGATATGCCCTACACGGAGCGATGCTGCCCGCCTGCCTTCATGGAACTTCTTGTGGGACTTCTAGCGTGGCTTTAATTTAGCAAAACCAAGATAACAAAGGGAGAATGGGGATAACTTCAGGGCAGCTCTTTTTTTCTGTTGTTGCTTTGAGCTGCTTTCAATATTGCGTCACATTTGGGTTTTTTTCCCCGTGGAGCATCCATACGGTTTGTGCCAGCAAGTAAAAGAGCATTTCTCCCGAGGGCTCTATCCTTTTTCCCCTTGCCCGGGATTTAGCTGATACCTACTGAAACGGCTTGATTATCTTGTGCAAATAGCCTCCTCACCCTGACGATCTGCGGTCCGTCTCAAAGGCAGAGGAAACCTCCCGAATCACTGGGGCAGAGCATCCCCCGGTTCTGCTCTTCTGCAGCAGCCTACACGCAATCTGTCCCTCGGGAACCCAACCAACCAACCAACCCCCAAACAGGATTTAATAAAAATAGTTCTGTGGATATTCTCAACCATCTCGTGGAAATAAGGGGGGAATATTACGTTAACAAACAGCCGTAACAAACTTTTATCCCTGCCAAGAAGTTTGCCACAGAAGGGCCCCAAATCTCTGTAGGAAGAGCTTACCACGGAACAAATCCCTGCGCGCTTTAGTGGAGGCTCAGTTACACCCACTTGGTTTCGTCCTCACATTTTATGAGGATATTCCATAGGGGAAGACACAGATTTTTCTCCCAGCTGGAAAAAGTCTATGGGGTTTTGACCACTGTAATGCTAGGATCGGGTGTACAACCACGCACTAAATCATGCTTTGGCAGGACGCCGATTTATACACGCTCACGCTGAACTGAAAGCTATTCTGCGTGTAGCATTTGAATCAGATCGGAAAAATGTTCCCGTGAACAAGAATATTGATGTTTCGATCAAAGAGAATTAAAAGAAAAGGATTTCCTCTTGGTTTAAATTCATGGCATTTCTCTCAAGCACCGCACAACTCGGGCCGCGAGACAGCGAAGTGCCACGGAATAAAGTATAACCGGGCTATGGCGCCACTTCCTTGGAGGACAAAGGGATAGCTCAAGAAAAATGAAGAAGCCCCACGGAGTGACGAACTACGGTACGACATTTGCATATTGCTGGCCAGAAAACTGTTTATGAAAATATCAGCAAAAAAAATTATTGAACGTGATGAGTCATCAGAAAAAAAAAATAAGGTCTTGAGACAAAAGACGCGGCCTGAACTACTGGTGGTATCAAAGGCAAGTATTAAATAGCTTCTTCCACGTCCCTACTCCTGCTTCAAGTGATGGCAGTCAAACACTGGGATAGATAGTTTGGAAATGGAGGGAAAGGATACTAACTAATGCGCGCGCTCGGTTAGTCATAATGTTGACAAAAGCTTAAGCTGAAGTTGTCCGGCTCCCCCAGCCGCAAAGGAGGAACGGAGCTAAGAAAAGATCGTTGTTTAGCTTAAATAAGGAATGTGACCGAGGTATATATAATTATATATGATATACAATGCAATATATTTTATATATTAGTACATATTGTATATAATATATATTTTATATATTATATATTAATATATATTATGTATTGTATATAATATATATTATATATTAAATATATATGTAATAGTAAGGATGAGGAAAACANTTTTTTTTTTTCCTGGAGAGCACTTGTAGAAATTCTGTAATTCACCCAAAGAGGCCCCTTTCGCTTCATGGCCAGGGCTGGTGGTTTGATCCCCTGTGAGCAGCCTGCCCCCCCCCTCCCCACCCTCCCCGAGAGGCACTGGCTGGTCCAAAGGCTGTGCCAGGAGGTTGNAAATTTTTTTAACAGGTTTGTGATGCTGCCTGGTTGAATACTTTCCTTTTTCTTTTTTTTTTTTTTCTTTCTTTCCTTTCTTTTGTTTAAAAAAAAAGCAACCAACCCAACACATTGGACCATGAAAGATGAAATCCCCAAATAACGTAGACAGAGCCCAGCTCAGAACTGGANTTTTAAAGCTGCTCTTTATTTAAACTGGGGAGGGGCACTACAGTCCCAGAGCAAAAATGCTTCTACTTACGCCAGCAGCAAGGAAAGGAAACTCTATTTCCCAAGTGAAGTTAAAAAAAAAAAAAAAAAATTTTTTTAACAGGTTTGTGATGCTGCCTGGTTGAATACTTTCCTTTTTCTTTTTTTTTTTTTTCTTTCTTTCCTTTCTTTTGTTTAAAAAAAAAGCAACCAACCCAACACATTGGACCATGAAAGATGAAATCCCCAAATAACGTAGACAGAGCCCAGCTCAGAACTGGAGTTGCCAAATTCTCCAGAATTCATAGAATCATAGAATCACTGAGGTTGGAAGGGACCTTTAAGATCATCAAGTCCAACCATTAACCTACCCTGACAAAAGCCACTTCTAAACCATGTCCCTAAGTACCCCATCTACCCTTTTTTTAAACACCTCCAGGGACGGTGAATCCACCGCCTCCCTGGGCAGCCTATTCCCATGGTTAATAACCCTTGCAGTGAAAAAATGTTTCCTAATATCCAATCTAAACCTCCCCTGACATAACTTGAACCCATTTCCTCTCGTCCTGTCACCAAGGAGAAGAGGTCAGCCCCCATCTCTCTACCCCTCCTTTCAGGGAGCTGTAGAGGGTGATAATTCGGAGACACGCAATTCCTATTTGGCCCACCACAGCCCATGCTCACCTTGTGCTTCGTTCGGAAGCTTTCTTCGTCAGCCCCCCCCGGCGTGTGTGTGCTGTGATTAATCATTAGCTGGTTTAGCTCGTTGTTTATTGCCACAGAAAGGTTTCGCGGATTATTAACAGCGTAGTTTAAAGTCTCTGTTTGTCACTGCCTTTACAAACAAATAGCTTGGAAAGATTTCATGCCTCTTAAGAAGAGAGATTCAGGGTAAAGAGGGTTTTTAAATATATAAATACAAAAATATGTAACTTTAAAGCCCCTTTAGAGCTTACTAATAAACACGTAAGAAATTCCTAAGTCTTTACTGCTAAGAGGGAAAGCACCAGTGTGGATTAGTTATTTTGGTCTCTTCTTATTCCAGAACCTTCCCGGTTTTGCTAAGCTTTGCAGTTTTCACATCATAAAGTCCAGCCATCCCCGTTGTGAACGTCCTTCCCCTGCTATCGAGACCCCAGCCCGCTCCTCCCGCGAGCGCCGTCCCATTTGGGGGGGGTAGGAAGGGCAGATGGCTCAGCCTGGAGCTCATCATCGGGGGGCTTCTGCTCCTAATTTTGGCCCTGATGCATAACATCAAAATTAACTTTATTATGGCCATTTGAGCAGCCTGGTCTAGTGGGAGGTGTCCCTGCCCATGGCAAGGAGGGTGGAACGAGACATCTTTAAGGTCCCTTCCAAACCGAACCATTCCGTGATTCTATGATTTATAAAATAGTTGTGGCTGCTGGGAATGCTCTGTGGGAATCGCCTCACCTGACATCCCTGGACAGGATCTCCTATTGCCGTTGCAAGACCAAACACTGGGCTATTTCTCAGATCCAGCACAGCATTTTTTAAGCGTCTTGTGAAGACCATACCTGGAGGAAAATGCTAAATTTTTCCTCTACGTTTGCCTCTTGCAGCAGGATCCCCAGCGCTGCACGCTGCTGGTCGCTGCCTGCGTGATGCTTGCAGCAGTATCTCCTCCGCGTGCCCGAGTGCACGGGCTGCTCCAGGAATAGCTCTTTGTTTACACGTCTTTCCTTTCCAAATCCCACTGAATTTTCTTTGGCTTCTCACCAAGCTACGCAGGCCTGTTCCTCCCCTGTTCCAGGCACAGAGCTCGGTAAGTGCATGGGATAGCTGATGGGAAGAGCAATTTCTGCGCACCCAAGAGCCACCCCCTGCACCAGGAGACCCGACCCGGGTCTCGCAGCTTTGGCCACGGTGCGGTACTGGAAGGACTGTTGGCATCAGCAAGATCTTGATCAATAAACCCTTCCCATCATGGTGAGATAAAGTCAAGCACCTTTGATTTATATTTCGTTACTAAATCACTCCATACCTGCGTAACGTCTCCACAGACACCTATTAAATTCTAAAAGCTCTTGACACAAATAACAAGAAAAAGCCAGTTTTATCCCTGGATCAGTGCCGAGACCCTTTCCACCAGCCTCAACTCCTTCATTCCAACCCGTTTGATGAAAAGCCATCCACTAGAGAGCAGCGTCACCCAGCCCTTGGTGCCTAAAAGCCAGCACATCACCCCAAACCCAGGTCAGGAGGGACACAGCCCACAAACTGTGCCTTGCAGGGGATGGGACACTGTCTCATCCCTGGTGTGGTGAAGAGCTGAGATGTCACCGTGCCATCGGATGTCCTTCTCACAGCACAGCCCTCGGCTCTTCTGCTGGGTGTGTCACACAGACCGAGTTATCTGAGAGCTGGTGGTGGCTTTGAGGGGATGTGCTCAGACTTTGAAGATCCATGTCCAGCTCTAAGCACACCGAAGCATCCTAATATTCAAATAATTCAAATGTTCAAAATAATGCGTGTGTGAAGGAAGGAATCTAGTATTTTGGGTACAGCATCTCTCTGGGGAGAAACAAAATGCAGAAGAAGAGAACAGAGAACAGAAGAAACAGAGAAGAGTCTCTGGGTGGGGCTGGGTGGATTCATTTACTTTTAACATCTCCCAAAATACCTCTAATTCCACCCTAGAGCATTTTTCTCAGGCAAAGAAATAAAGGACATCAATTTTTCTTTGCATTAAGCATTTTGGCAATGCGATGTCCGTTTAATTAGTCCCTTTCTAAGGCTGATGTGCCTCCACCTTGTGCTGGCGCAGAGGAGACGGGAAACCACGGGGGAGGAAGGTCAGGCAGCTCGGGGGGAAGCTGCAGGCAGGGGCTGGCTTCTGCCCGCTCTTTCAGGGGCACACGTGCTGCGGGAAGCGTGAAGGCTGCATTGGTTTTGGAAGCTGAGAAGAAAAATACCGGCATACAAAAAGGAACCAGACACATTTAAATTCCTTTCAATAACTTGTTCAAAGGGGAAAAGAAATATGCAGTGTTTTTTGGTTTCCAGTCCAAACCACATGAATTTGACCCGCTAACACTGGCCCAGTGGAAGGCACAGATCCATCACCCAGGAACTCAAGGGAAGTCCATGTGGGTCCAACTGCTGGTGCTCACGCCCAGGTTGCTGGAGAAGCAGCTGGAGAAGCAGCTGCCCTTGGTGGATATTTGGTGATGGGGCCCTACGATGGCAACCCCTAGAGAAGGTCCAGGGGTAAGGTTAAACCAAACAAAAACTCTGGGACGGACCAAAATTGCACCTACTCCTTCCCATGGCCGAGCTCCATCAGGCAACCGCTCTTCCCTTGCAGCTTTCCACAGTCTACAGCTGCGCGATTACTGCTGTGTCGTAATTTCACGGCATCTCTGTGGTATTCAGTAAAAGGACCCAATTAAAGCTTTACAAGCAACAAGCTGCTTGGAAAATGAAGTACTGTTATCTGAAGAAGCAACTTGACAAGTATCTCCAGTAGGGATAATTAAGCAGAAGAGCCGCTTTCATGCGCATGCCACGCAGCCAGCTCCTCGTTGTGGTCCAGAGCCATGGATTCAAATACGCGGTGAAGCGACGGGCTCCTGCTCTGTATGAGAACCGCCGTTTATGTGTTACAAGAACAGGGAATTTTTTTCTTCCCCCAACTCATTTTTCTAAAAATAAGCATTTGGGATCCATCAAAATGCTTTGCTATAATTATAACTCTATTTAACTTATT
>VXBH01008088.1:182101-258969 GCA_013400035.1 Rynchops niger | reverse complement strand
AAAAAAAAAAAAAGTAAATATCCTGCTGTTGGAGTACTCCATTTTTCTATCCCCGTCCTCCCCAGAATGAAATGTATTTATATACTCCTTCCTACGATACATTTTGCTCTCGAAAAACCCGACATTTTCCTATAGTGAAAATGTGCTGGAATATTTCCAACAAACTCTACTCCAGCGTAATAAGAAACTGCAGCTGACGCCCCATTAATAACATGCATTTGCAGAAAAGGCAATTTGCACAAGTGCCAACAGAAAAACAATCAAGAATTTAAAAGAAAACAACATGTTGGGTTTGTTGCTTCCGTAAATGACCTCCTGGAAGAGAACTGGACCAGAATAAGAAACTGTGCAAGTTTCCATTAAGAGAAACAATAGTTTGCAATAAAACAAACAACGTTTTCTTTAAATTCTAACACAGGGCAAAAAAAGACCGAAAAGACTCTTGGAAAGGGACTTTTATGATTGAGTATATTAAAAATACCCAAGTAACTATTGGATTTACTTGAACAACTCCCCACTAGAGAGAAAGGGAGCTGCTGTGCTCTGGTTTGACTGGGAAAAGGGCCTTTGAACTGCGTTGCAGTCCTTCAGCCTCCAAAGGAAGGAGGCCATAGGAAGAGAAATCACTAGCAAACTGCTCATAAAAACATACGATTTGCTGCCAATATGTTTAAAACAGTTCTAAACGAGTGAGTTGAAAGGAAGAGGAGGAAAAAGGAAAGGGCCGGGGAGGTTGAGAGATGGGAAGCAAGAGGAAGGGGCTGTGAGGGACAGGAGACCCGTGGGGATGGATGGAGCATGGGAAGGGGCTCCAGCTGGGAGCTGGCTGGTTGAAATCCTTCATTTGGTTGCTTGAAATCCTTCGTTTCAGCCTCTCCCTTTGGTTTCGTTACCACTTTGTCTTGTCCTTGCAATGGATGACCCCGCAGACAGACTGGATGTGACCCCCACGGTGGGGTGGGACAGTGTGGCTTCTGCCCCTCTGTCCCGCCCCCTGTCACAAATTTTAGAGAAAAAGAAATTCGTTTTGAGACATCTTGTCTATTCACAGATTGAAGGGGCTGTTGTTAATTATCTCCATCCCTTTCCCTTCATCAGGAGGCAACTGGGGCCCAGGGAGCTTTGGCGTGGGAGAAACACACGCCGTCAGGCAGGGTGGATTGAGAAGCATCAGCTCTGGTTTACTTCTACCCACCAAAATTCTGCCACAGCCCTACAACCTGCCCCTGGTGCTGCCAAACATTAAAGAAAAAAAAAAAAAAATATCCCAGGAAAAGTTTGCAGAGAATGGCACGTATCAAACCAAACAGGCTTTCACTGACGGCTTGAGGTTCACACTTTGTAGAGGCTGTTTGTGTTTCCTGTTCCTTGAAATAAGTTAAATTCCATTAATACAAAGCAGAAGAAAACAGGATTTTTGTCTGGGGGAGGGGGAGGGGAAAGAAGCTTCAACTCTGATCCTCCAGCCCAATTTTCTCATCAGAAAACAGCCCAAAGACAAAAAAAAAAAAAAAAAAACACAAACAAAACAAAAAAAACCCCAAAACAACTCTCCCAACTGCTCTTCCTGCAATTAGGGAGTGATCAGCTGCCAAAGTGTGTGCCTGGGGCTTCGCTTTCCCTAAACTGTTTATTTTATGGGAGCACAGATCACATTTGGAAGAGTTTAGGCAGGCGGAGGTCCCCCGTTGCCTGTGCTGCTCTGCTGAGAGCCGGAGCACGAGACGCAGCCGCCAGCCCGGCTCCCGGCGTCCCCGCTTGTCTCTCGCGCTGTTTGGGAAGAGGTTTTCTCCAGGTCCAGGAGCTGATATCACCCCTCTCCGTCCCGTCCTCCCCCCCCAAATCCTTGGCACATCTTCCATTGCAAGCCGAGGCCCTGCGCTTTCCACCACCATCCCGACACCGAAGAGCGGGTTTTGAATCATGGCACGGGTCCTGACGCTCTCATGGGTGGATCAAAGGGAAACCACCTGCTTCTGCTTCAGCCTGATCACAGACACATTTCAGACAGCTGGTTTTTTGGGGGGACCTGTACCCTTCACCCAGGGCAGAGGATGGACGAGCCTGCAGATGTCCCATAGCTATGGGGCTGGTGTCCTCCAAGCCAAAGGTTAAGGCCTTTTCACCTGTTGTTTGGCCTTGCTCTCAGTTTTTAATTGTAATTTGCACATCTATCTCTCCAAAAAAGTCCTGTTCTGCGTGGCTTTCAATAAACAGATGCTATAGTGGCCAAGAAAGCCCTGGTGCTGTCACCGCCCTGCTCCCCCGCAGGGGCGTACGATGCTCCGTGAGGGACGAGACCCTGGGCATTAGTGGGTGTTGAGCTAACGAGACTTGACCGGTGTGCGACTGCTTCCCCGAGCCCTCCCTGCCCCGGGAGACGCAATCTGCTTCTCATTAACCTGCGCAGAAAATAATGGGTCGTACCCAGCACAGCAGAGCAGAGCGGCCATTGTAACCTCAGCTTTCACCAGCTGAGCCGTGACAGGATCCAACCTGATCCACTATAAATTCCCTGCTCATGTCTTCAAAAGAAAAAGGGATGGGTTTTTTTTTTTGTAGCTTTCTCATATTCTGTTCCAACGAGGAGGTTTAACAGTACTCCTGTCCTCCTCTCTTTATAAGTACAGCAGAAACTTGCTCACTGGAGCCAGGGTGGGGGGTGAACCTGCTTTATTTGCATCCCACCGGTTCCTTTTCCTGCTGGGCACGGGTTCTCGTGCAGCTTTGCTACCTGCTCGTAAAGTTATTCCCTTTTAACAGACCCTTTCCACGAGCCCAGGGTCAGCAGAAAGCAGCCGCTACCGTTTCTGGGGCTGCAAAGCCAAACAAAAGAAAAACGAGGGTCTTTAACCCCCAAAAGAACACCTACTCTTCCTCCAGTGCTTCATTGCTTTTGGCAGATTATTTCCCCACTGATGCTGGGGGTTTCAGCATTCATCTTCCCTAAAAAGATGAAAACCAAGCGAATATTGGAGGCGAAGCTGGGCATAACAGAAAAGTCATTTCAGATGCTGCTCTTTACAGCCAACCATCAGCGCTGCCCCGTTGCCCCAGTCCCTACAGCACTATAAACTCTTCCAGACAAGCAGGAAAATCAAAAAACCTTCCCTGAATTGTCCCTGATGGGCTGTGTAACCCACTCGATTTTCCGATAAAAGACAGGCCCCGTTATCAGTTGTGTCAATAAAACTACAAACCAATCACCCTCTCCCATTCAGCTTTCTGAACGCAAACAATTTGCCCTTTTTTCTGGTTTCTGTACCCATCAGTGATGAGGTTTTGTGCCGCTGTGCTCCGAGCTGGCTATTGGAGGGGGATGAATCACAGAATCACAGAATCTGCATGGTTGGAAAGGACCTTTGAGATCATCGAGTCCAACCAAACAACCGACAATCTCTGCCACTAAAGCATGCCCTGAAGTGCCACATCCAGACGGTTCTTAAACACCTCTAGGGATGGGGACTCAACCCCCTCCCTGGGCAGGCTGTCCCAGGGCCTGACCACTCTGTCAGTAAAGTCATTCCTCCTCATATCTAACCTAAACCTCCCCTGCCGCAGCTTCAGACCATTCCCTCTGGTCCTGTCATTATTCACCTGGGAGAAGAGGCCAACCCCCACCTCTCTCCACCCTCCTTTCAGGTAGTTGTAGAGGGCAAGGAGGTCTCCCCTCAGCCTCCTCTTCTCCAAGCTGAACATGCCCAGCTCCCTCAGCCTCTCCTCACACGACCTGCTCTCCAGACCCCTCACCAGCCTGGTAGCTCTCCTCTGGACACGCTCCAGCACCTCAATGTCCCTCTTGTCCAGCGGGGCCCAGAACTGAACACAGCACTCGAGGTGAGGCCTCACCAGTGCCTTATTAAACCTCCTACAGTTGGCCTTGGCCCATGGATCCAGCCTGTCCAGGTCCCTCTGTAGAGCCTTCCCACCCTCCAGCAGATCAACCCTCCCACCTAGTTTGGTGTCATCTGCAAACTCACTGAGGGTGCACTCAATCCCCTCATCCAGATCATCGATGAAGATATTGAACAAAACTGGACCCAAAACTGAGCCCTGAGGGACACCACTGGTGACCGGCCGCCAAGAGGATCTCACCCCATTGATCACAACTCTCTGGGCACGGACATCCAGCCAGTTTTTAACCCAGCGAAGTTGTCTATGCCATGATTCGCCATTATTATTTCATTCGCCATTCGCCATCATTATTTCACAAAATCATAGAATCATGAGCGATGCCGGAGAGATCAGCACAACAACAAATCTTCCCACGGTAAGGAATTTGTCCATATTACTGGAACACACACATATTTTTTTTTTTTTTCCAAGTCTCCAACTCATCATCTTCAGGACGTTTTAGCACTCAGTGGCCAGCATGACCCGATAGCTGATTAAACCAGGGAATGCAGGAGCGGCCACACTCCAGATGGGCACTTTTCTTAGCCAAGGTGCTGACAAGGAATACAGCAGGGTGAGAAGTGACCTTCACGAGTGAGTGAGCACATGAGGAGGGAGCACACGAGGATGGCTTCCTCCCAGAAAAAAACCCCAGCTTCCAGTCTGGTGTTAACCCTGGACAAGGGGTGGGTGAAACACGTGGAAGAACATATTTGCCACCCTGGGCTACACGTTGCTAGACAAAAGAAATCAGTCTCGGGGCCGAATGCCCCATTCCGCAGGGACTGGGATGTGTCAAAACACAGGCTGCCGTGCGATGCCCAGATATGCCAAAGCCAAAGCCAAAGCTGAGAACTGAACATGGGCAGGGTCCACACCCCTTTTCTTGGAGGTGCCAACCAGCCCCTTTTGAGATGCAAAAGATCCTTCTGCGCTTTCCTGAGCCCTGCTGGGATGCTCGGCCCGTGGCTGAGGGGGGGCTTTTTTCTCCACCCCATCACCCATGAGCCAAGGGGAGTACATGACGTCTAGTCATAGAATAATTTGGGTTGGAAGGGACCTTTAAAGGCCCTCTAGTCCAACTCTCCGGCAATAAGCAGGGACATCTTCAACTAGATTAGGTCGCTCAGAGCCCCATCCAACCTGACCTTGAATGTTTCCAGAGATGGGGCACCCCATCTACAGCCAGGAAAGCTCCAGCTGTGCCGGCCGCCGGTGCGCTCGCACTCCTCATCGCAGCCCTGCTGTGACCTGCACCCGGCTGCTCACATCTCCTCGTGTCCAGCTCACAGCCTTCCCCGGTCCAACCTTCCCCGCCTGGGCTCTCCCACTCCTTCCAGCCCCACAGCAATGCGCCAGACAGACAGAAACAACCCAGATCCAGCCCAAATACACCTTGCTGCCCCTTCGAAATGCTTGATGCCCAGATGCCACCATTCCAAAACCTTCATGCTCAAAACCTGGGTCCAGCCCTCCGCCTCCCCACGGCAGCAAGGAGCAGCGGCGCTTCCAGGACTCTTACCACCGTCCTCCTTCGAACCGCTATTTTAAAGCATTATTTTCATTTAAAGAGAGCAGCAGCGGGCGCGAGAGGTGGAAACTCGCCCCGACAGCGAGTTCAGAGCCCCAAGTCGAAGCGATGGATGAGCTCACTGAACACCTTCATTTACCACCGCTAACGATGCACCATGTGAAAGGGCTTGAAAAAAAAATTTTAAAGAGCCTCTATCAAAGCTTCATCATAAAGCTTGATTCTCCTAATTGGGAAATACAGCTGGGGGTGACAGCCACGCTGGGGCCAGCTCGTAATTAGATGGTTGTCGCTGCTCGGGGAAGCAATGTCTTTCTTGCGAGGTGGCAGGGGACCAGCCCGGTGCGGGAGCAGCCGCCGGGCCCCTGGCGAGGGAGAGAATTGGCCCTCACCGGCTAAAAAGGGACTAAGGCAGCGGCTGTTTTGGACAAGACAAATAATCACGGGGTGTCTGGAGGACTTCCAAGGCGGGGAGGAAGCGCGCGTGTGTGGGGATTCATTATTCCACCAGCTGATTCCCTCATTTAAGAACAATTTCTACTAGTTGATTCCCCGCTCCGCAGCCCAAGTTGCGAGGACAGAGTTAAATAATCACCGCCGTGTGTCAAAAACAAAACTAATTTCCACTCCCCGCAGAAGCAGAGGAAGTGGAGGAGTAGTCATAAAAAAAAAAAAAAGAAATTAAGAAAACCATACTTTTCACCTTTTCTAATCAGGCATGGGACTAGGAAACGTATTCAGGGGACCACAAGCACCTAAGTGCGAGGAGGTGAGAGGGACGTTCCCTCCAAGGGGAGGAAAAGAGGAAAACTACTGGGTTATTCCTTAATTCATTGCAGGAAGGGAGAGGGAGGAGGAGGAGGAGGGTGGCTAGAAAAGGACGTTTGAAATCACAGGTAGTGCCTGCGACTACCTGAAGCTTTTAAGGCTGCAGCAGGAGTGTGACCAAGCTCAGGAAGGCACAGAGGCAGGAAGGGAAGTCCCGCTGCTCTAAGTCACCTCATCCCAGCCCCGCTGCCAGACTTTTTTTCTATTTTAGGATATTTTTTAGTACTTCTGGCTGTCAGTTCGTTTGCTCAACGAGGGAACAGCAGAGGCAATTCAAGCAATTTGTTATATTGAATATCCCTGATGGATATTCAGGGTCAATATCCATCAGTAGGGGGAAAAAAAAAAAATGGGACTCCCCAGTTTGGTTTAATTGTTTTAAGTTCCGGAGCAACCCAGGTGACTTGTGGAGGGCAAGGAAGAGGGTAAGGGCTCATTTTACAGAGTGAGTCGATGGAAAACCTTAAGCCCCTTCCAACGCGACAGCTTGCCCTGTAGCACTGACCCGGGTGGCATTTCAATATGCATGCATTATTTACAGGTTGGCTCCAAACAGCTTAAAAAGCAGGTCTTTGCTAACGCCAGCTCCTTCCGACGGAGCGAGGTGCGGCAGGGCTGGCACACGGGAAGGAGCCGCAGTGTCCCCGCGATTTTGCAGCTGTAAGGGTTGATCTCTCCGTCAGCAAAACAACAGTGGTGAGATGCCATCCATCCCAGCTCGCTGGCAATGACCCTTCAGCTGCACAGAGGACAGGGACAGACCGACCAAACCGGGAGACGCTGATGCTGGATGATGTAGGTGAAGCCAGGGAGGCAGCTGGTAACACACCAAAAGGTTTGGTAGGTTGGACATGTCACAGAAATAGAGACCAGAACCAACACAGGACAGAAAGCTGGATCATAATTAGGAAGCCTTCTTTGCAACGTGTTTCATTTGAATCTGCTGAATAGTCGGAGGGATAATGACCACACGTTTGCGCTCTTTAACACTGTAAATGAGAGATCCTTAATGCTGCCCAGCAAAGCACCCAAACCCAGGAGATACCAACCCAAGGGCATCGAGCCCCACTGCAGGACGTGACTCTGGCCATCCCGAGTGATGCCTTACAGCTGGGGTGGGACACGTAAACCTGCATCCCAGCCAAAATCAGCGCTGCCTGATGGCTTCGTTCAAAACATCCCTGCCAGGAGTTGTTTCAGGCAGGAGAAAGAAGAGGCACTTGCTGTGCAAAGGGTCACTGCCTCCAGCAGCAAGCCCTCGGTGGTCGGGGCAAATTCCCTATTTCCAAGTCAAATTACACCAACCCCAGCCCCACGTGTCAGAGACAGATGCCAGAAACAGACGTTGTTGCTGAGCCACCAAATGGGCAAACCTCCCAGTGGCTCCCCCCACCAGCGACCGGCAGCCCCAAACCTCCTGCTGACATTTTCAGCTTAGACGGACACTCGGCCCACCTCGCGTGGCACAAAATCTCCCTTCCTTTGCAGCCGGTGTCTCTGGCCCTTGCGCTCCAAGCACTGCATCATCATGCTCGCCTACGTCTTGTTTTCCCCAGGTTTGCTGAAAGCTTGCAAATCCACAGCCGGGCTCAGCCCCTACTAACTTGTTTGCGCGCCCGTGTCACAAGGTCTTGAAAGAGCCCCAAGGCAGCCGCAGAACTTTCTGATAAAGTGAGGACACCGTGCTCCCTTCCCGTGGCTATGAGCCCTCTGCAAGCAGAAGCACTCTCGGTGCCTCCTCAGCAGTTGCCAAAAAGGCTTTTCTGGATGCACAGGGCTGGGATTTGGCCTGTTTAATCACCGAGTCATCTGCCCTAAATCTCATCGGTCCCACTATCATCAGAGCCAAAGCACCGAGCAAATGCTCAGCTTTCCCCCACTCCCTTGCTTCAGCAGAGTGATACTTGCTGTTAACACACCAGGGATTTTAGGGGAAATACAGTTGCCCATGGCCCTCTCAGCCCCACGCTGCTTCGGAAGCCGTGCCAGGTCGGCAGCAAAGCAACCCCATACATCGAACATCGTGGCTGCCCTCTTACCTCTCGGGGTTTATCAGCGCCAGAGGCAGCGGCTGGAGCTCAAGGCTTGATGCTGCAAAGCACCAACATGCTGTAAACGCTCCCGGTGCAGGAGCTGGGATGCACCTTTCTTCCAACAACTCCGTTAGAATCATAGAGTTACCCAGGTTGGAAGGGACCTTTCAGATCATCTAGTCCAACCATTGACCTAACTCTGACAAAAACCATCACTTATCTAAACTATATCTCTAAGCAGTGTGTCCACCTGTCTTTTAAATACCACCAGGGATTTAGATGCCAATAGGATGGGATGGAATGGGATGGGACAGGACAGGACAGGACAGGATAGGATAGGATAGAATGGAATAGCATGGAATAGAATGGAGTAGAGTAGTATAGAATAGAGTAGAGCGGAATGGAATGTAACAGAACAGAACGGAATAGAATAGAATGGAACGGAATGGAACGGAATAGAATATTTCAGTTGGAAGGGACCAAAAGGATCATCTAGTCCGACTTGCTTGACCGCTTCAGGGCTGACCAAAAGTTAAATTAAGGGGATTGTCCACATGCCTCTCAAACACTGACAGGCTTATGGCATCGACCACCTCTCCGGGAAGCCTGTGCCAAGGTTTGAAGGCACTGCTCCGGTGTGCAAAGGGGCACGGCATCCCTCGCTCACGCACACAGCTACGGGCGGCGGTGCCTCGTCCCAGCAAACCCCTCCTGGGCAGTCAGGTCTCAGCACGGTGCTCTCCGGAGCCGCGCCAGCCCATTTGTAACCCACTGGCCTGCAATAAACAGCCTGATGTATCATCTGATTTCAGCCAGATGATTTCAACTCGCTGAGCATCTGGGAAATTTACCCAGTACCTTCATCTTCGTTGCCAAACGGGGCCCCCCGGCAAGCAGCCCTTGGCTGGGACGGCTTCGGGCAGTGCCCAGCAACGGTCCCACCTTCCAAATGCCATGGCAATATTCATCAAAAATAACTCATTGCTGTCCAAAACTGGACGATCCTCAGTGGAAATGAAGAACAAAACGGGCGATTTCACCACCTGCTTACCCTCCCTGTTTGGCAGGTTTTGGGGCGTGCAAAATACCCACATTTCCCACCAAACACGGGGAGCGGACACAATAGCTCTCGCTCCAACAGACACCGGAGAAATCAAATTTCCCCGGAATATCAGCAACAAGCGAACAGGATGGCAGCTTCTTTAACTGCCTTGAACAGCATGTTGCAGAATTATTTCTTACTCACAGCCCAGCTAAATATTTGCTCCCCCGGATTTGCAGTGCTTCACCTTTCCCCCCACACCAGGCATTTAATTTGCTCGCCGTTCAGTCCTGTTTTCATGGCGCCAAAGGTCACCCCAGTGCCTCTGACTCTTAAATTCAACAAACAAAACATTTTGGCACTTTCCCCTCGGCTTTCCCCAGGAAAGACAGGTCACCCTGTCGTCTGGTGCAGACTGACGTGCGCTGGCACGTCAAGGGACCCTGGCAGGGGGACACCCCAGGCTCGGTCGGCACCGGAGAGCTTCTCCTCTCTGCAAGGCATCTTGATGGTTTTCTCTCCCAGGCTGGATCCCGTCTCAGGTCAGTCTCCGCACAGATTCCCTCTGAGAACCGCACTTTTAACTGCTGAGGGCTCTCCAAAGCACGGGATCAAGATGAAATCGGTTTGCCCTGCTGGAGACGGAGGAAGCGGGCAGAAAAACCCTGTCGATGGAAGGGCGGGCTCGGGACCAAGCACTGGTCGTTATCTAAGCTAAACACCAGCCTGTAAGCTAGGTGAAAAAGCAATTTCTTCCGTTTTTTCCCAGCCTGCTACTTGCTGATGCCGAAGCTTTGCTGCATCGATGGCACAATGGTTCGGCTGCTTGGCTGGGGGAAACCGGGAGCCGGCTCAGAGCATCCTCGCCGCACCATCAGGTTCATACCCCGCTGTCTGACGCACAGACGCTGATTCACGGATAAAGCGCACACCAGGGACACCCTGACGCCCTGGTATTTATACCCCACTCGCCTTAAAAGAGCATTATTTAAAGCAAATGCTGCTTAGTGCTGTACATTACGGACTTTGAAATGACTTAGCTTTTTTTTTTTTTATTCCTTTCTCACTCTTACAAACAGATATATCTTTCTCCAACTGGATGAAATCCTTCCCCTTTTCGCACCCGGCTTAGCCTGCGCTGCTGACCTGCTGTGGACGATTGCTGGCCTGTTCGTCCCCTCCCCTCCAACATCACACGCCGTTCCCACACCAAGGACAAAACGTTTCACTAAGGTTTTCTCACGGTCGCAAAACGCCGGACCTGCCAGACGGGATGTCTTCACGTTGAACAGCATTTTTTTCTTTTTTTTTTTTTTTTTCCGAGAAGGCATTCATCAGATTTTCTACATGGCGAGGGGGGGGTGTGTGCTGCGATGCACGCCCGGCTGTAGATAGCTGCATCCCGGCGGGGTGTCCTCGAAGGGTCGTGATTTCCCAGGGATAAGTCGGCTCCCGACAGCCAGGCTGGCGCCGGTGGGGACGGGGCAGCTGCCCAGCGCCGCTCGCCAGCATCTCCTTCTTTTTTGGGAAGCGGCTTAGCCGTATTTAACCCCAGGCTTAACCTGCCCACCCCACTCGCTCACACTTGGGGTGCCAGCATGGAGCAAAAACTTTTGCCCAGCTACCTCAGTTGATGCAAAGAACCAGCCCCAAAAGCTTGCTCCGGAGCAGCTATCTTGGGAAATGGACCCTCCACAAACAAAACAGCCCCTGACCAGGCAGTTTTGAAGCCACGTAGACCAGCAGAGAGCAAAAATACAGAAGGCGCTGTGCTTCCAGGCACGCGTGTGCCAAAGGGAATAAATTCAAGAGGCAGGAGCCCAGAAGCAGCATCATGTGGAGCAACACTGGGAACAGAGCAACTGACAGGTCAAATCATGGCTGCTTCAATCCCAGCTGTAAAAGAGATATAAAGCCATCTCTTGAGGAACTTTTTAAAGTCCAAAGGGTCCCAGATTGGCAGATGTAGGAAATGCCCCATGGCCGCGAAGGAGACAGAAGTGAGAAGGAAAGAGGTGATGAAAATACCAAAAAGTGCCCTCCTGAGATACGTGCTGTAAAATCACCCACACCCAAGTATTTCTCCCAACTCCTTATTGTCTTCTGGTACCTCAAAAGGTTTCTTTTTTGTTGTTGTTTTTTTTTTTTTTTTTCCTTTTTTGTTTTGCCAGGGTGTATGCCTTGAATTTTTTTTAACCTGCCCGGTCACTGTGCCGTGTGTGGCTAAGAGCCATATCAAACAGCCGACCACGGCGCTGCTGGAAGACAGCCCCCTCCCAAGTGTTGCAAGAGTTTCCAAACTTTTCTGCCAAACTGTAGAACTTACCCTGGGTTTTATGTATGTTGGCCAAGTGCTGCGGGTACCAGACCAAACCTAGGGTGGGTATCTCCCGAAGGACCTGCTGGAGGCCATAGTTTTGTGCCAGGCACCCTCAGCACTGCGCGACGCCGGGGTTGCCCAGGGGCGTACCTGGGATTTGCTCCGTCGCTCTGATGGGTTAACGCCACACCTCACCCCCCTGTTGCTCTCATTGCTGCCGCAGTTCATTAATAACGCTGAGCAAAGTGCTTTATCAATCGGAGATTGACACCTTAGCAGAAAGGCCAAGCAAAAAGACACCATGAGACAAGCAGGACGCCGAATGCCCCACGGGTGGGATGATGCTCGTGGCAGGGGGTACCACTGACTGCAGCCGCCCCGGGGCAGACCGGAGACAGCCTCGAGCTGCAAAATCACTCAGCACATCTCTGACAGCAGCCAAGGAAGAGGGCTGGGTTTTTTCGCCTTGCTCATCCTCCCCTTGTTTTCCGCTCTCTCTCCCAAAATCTTAGCTCCCTTCTGACTTCTTCTGTGTCACTCCAGGTCTTCCCATCACATTAAGTCATCCTTCTGGTACCAGAGGATTACTTAATCCCTATGGTTAACCTTCGCCGTTCCCAGTGCTCACACAGGGACATCCCTTCGCATCGAGCAGATCTGCAGGACCTGCTGCCCGGGGACTCCCTCCTGCACCACCAACAGCTGGCACAGTGACGAGGGACAGACACACATTAGACTCTTTCGGTGGTCACTTAATATTTCCAGAGGAAAATCTGGTCTGCCTCAGCCAGGCAGGGATTTGAATGCTGAACCATAGCAATATGCAGAGATTAAATTCTAATTTCCAACCCTCTTGCTACAGACAATCACAAAAGTAGGGTACGATAAGCTTGGAGATGGCCTCTCTTGTGCTCTTAGGGCAATTAAGAGGAAAAAAAGTAGGAAATATCCGCAATACTTCTAATGCTGCAGGACAAACATAGGGAAAAGCTCCGCTCTGCCCCAGTAGAGCTCTTATTAACAATTGCCACGCAGAGGCAGACAGCGGTTGGTATTTAGTGCCCACCCTGGGAAAGGAATTGCTTTCCACCTGCATCCAGACGGCGATCATCTCGGGGACAAACAGAGCTCTGTGCTACAGCCGCAGCCAACGCACGGACAGCCGGAGGTGGCTGGGAGCTCTGCAATAACACGCCTGGGCAAGGGCAAGGGCAAGGACAAACATCATCAGCCTTCTGCTGCAGGGGGGTCACAGCCTGTCCCCCAGCCCATCTTTTTTGAGCCATCACCAAATCGCAGCCATTGCAGCAGGTATTGAACGCCCGAGGTGGATGTCAGCACAAGGATTTATAGACTCAGTGACCACACAGGTGCCACCAGGCTGCAGACCTTGGTCACTGCGATTCGACCCAGCAAAGGTTCAGAAGATCCACCATGGTCAGGAGCACCTCTGTCCCTCACCCACCTCCTCCTGGGAGATGCAGGACCCTACCTGTAAGCCAAGCACCCCACTGACGAAGCCTGACAGCCTCAGTTCCCAGCCCCAGGCGGCCTGAAGAACCACCAAAACCCAGAATTTTGCTTTTCTCCATCCCAAACAACACGCACGAAGTCTCAGGCCATGCAGGGAGAAGCAGAGGTCTGGAAATCGCCTGCTTCCCACTGCGAAGGCAGAGCCATTTGCAACACACCCCGAAATCACGGCACCAGGCGATACCCCAGGCTGGATTTTGTAGCATTTGCTCCATATGCCGGAAAACACTTTGCTGCTCTGTCCCTTTTCATCTCCAGGACAGCCAGGTAACACAGGGCAAAACCAAGTCCCACGGACACAGACAGATCGCCCACACACGGGTCCCAAAGGTCTCCAGTTCACGAATTCTCTGCTGTCCTGCAGCAGCCACCAGCACGCCAGCTGTGCACGCAGACAGAGATGGGATTTTAATGAAGAGGAGAGACTGCATAATTCCTCCTCCAGCCTCCTCCCACCCACAGCAGATTCGCGTTGGATGCTCTGAAGAGCCCGTTTGTTGCAGGAGCTACAACTTCTATCGCTCGCCCACAAGCTCCTGGCAGCAGCCGAGGATTTTTCATCCACAAACATTCACTCTATTCTCAAAAGGAAGGGAACATTATTCGTGCANTGCTTCACAAGCGCTTTGTAGATAAATGTAGATAAAGGCACTGCAAGCACGTATGAAAAATCAGCACCCAGCATTCCTCCAGGACAGAAGCGGTTTGTGCCCCTGATGAAATTAGGAGTGGGATGTTAAAAGATGGTTCCTACCAACAAAATAAGGCTGCTTAACCTCCGCGAGTTCATCGCTAAATCAAAACACGCTTTTGCTTGAACAGTTCTCTGTACCTCTGCCAAGCGAAATGGGGAACATGGGTTAAAAACTGCCGCAGCTTCCAAAAGCTGCCCCAAACTATTCCTTTGCACTTTCAGCCGGGTATTTTCAAGGCGATTTCCAATGATTTAGCGAGCAACTTGTCACACTCTTCCAACTCTGAAGAGAAGGAGGTTTAGCTTTCTGAGCAGACAGTGAGCAAGGCGGCCCCGTCCCAGGCACACAGCACCCTTCTGTGGGGAAAACGTACTGGGAGAAAACCAGTTCTCTGCATTTCCCCTCGTGAAGCCGGTTCCTGCCTCCGTAAAGCCGCAGACACGGCTCCATCCTCCTCCCCGGCACAGCTGCTCTGGCAATACCCATTTTCCCAGCCCAACAGATCCCCCTGATGCACAAACCTGAGCTTAAACCCCAAATGTCCCCAGTTCCAAATGCACCATGGACCTGAGTGTTGGGGACAAGGCAGGAGGTGGAGGGGGATGAACCAAGCAGGATTTTTGCCACCAGCAGCAGTATTTTACGCCACGCTGACAGAGCTGGCATACAACAGATATGGCACACTGGCCGCTGGACCAAACCCTGCAGATGTGAGGGGCTAGAAGTACCAGGCCTTTAAACCAGCTCCAGGAGGGCTTACTTTCCACCCTGGGCTACCAAATATCCTCCCTGACTTGTTGCTTTGTCAGCAGCTGCTGCAAAGCTATGTCTTGCCGGGCTAAACTCGCCCTCGGTTCTTACCCAGGCGCTGCCGGAGGGGTGCAGGGAAGTGTTGCTGCACCTTCAGCCCTGCTTAGGCTGGGAAAAATCAAAGAAAACACACACAATATTCTGTCTTACTTTATCACGCATAGCCCTGTAATTTGCACATATTACACGGAGAAGCACCTATCATGCAGGGGCTTTTACACCCCCCGGCGCGGTTCCCATTGAGGCAGGGCCACAGGCAGTAATTTCCCTGCCGAAATGTACGGCAGCAGAGAAAAACCACCCCGTTTGCTGCTTTCACCCTATTCATACCAACCCTCACAGAGAGACAGAAAATGACAGCTACTGTCGGTCACTTTTATGATTAAATATATCCTCCATCTCAGAGAACTGCAACCCATTCGAGATACCCTTCCTAACCTGTCCCGAGAAGAAAATGATGGCTTTTGAGCTGCAAAAATGTTCGAGACGGAGCAGAATCAATGTTGCTCAAGTGGTGAGCCACAAGCCAAAATGCGTGAGGCTACCAGGCCCCCGTCGCTGAGGAATCAGGAGCTCACCCTTTGCCCTGGTAATGATGTACCAAGGTTATACACAAGCGGGGCATCCCCACGGGTGCTTGGTTCTTACCATGCCCTTAGGCAATACCTACTTTCCCAGCCCAACAGATCCTCTGGATGCCCTTAGGCATGTTAAGAAAATACCACCACAGAAAGTTAGGCTTAAAGTTTAAGAGAGTGAAGAAAAAAAGGTACCTAATATTCAGGTCCGAAATCCATATGCAAATCCCTGAGAAGAGACCTGACTNTATTTATAAGCGTTGATAAGATCCCCCTCAGTCGTCTTTTTCCCAGACTGAAGAGACCCAAATCCCTCAGCCTTTCCTCATCAGAGAGCTGTTCCAGTCCCCTCAGCATCTCGGTAGCCCTTTGCTGTCCCCTCTCCAGCAGTTCCCTGTCCTTGACCCGGGGAGCCCCGAACTGGCCACACCACTCCAGATGTGGCCCCCCCAGGGCAGAGCAGAGGGGGAGGATGACCTCCCTCCACCTGCTGGCCACACTCTTCTTGATGCCCCCCAGGATGCCATTGGCCTTTTTGGCCACAAGGGCACATTGCACACTTTTCTGAATGCAAAGACCTCAGCGGTTCCCGGTGTGCTCATGCCACCTTCTCCAAACCCTGCAGCTCCTTCTCTTCGCTGACCTTGTCCCTTCCTGCCGCAGTCATCTTAAGAACCCAACGGCTATTGTGGTAAAACACAATAAATTAGCGTAAACAAGATTGTTCCTCGAGCGCCTTAGGAGCAATGTCATTTTTCTGCAGACTGACATGTTAGATTAATGCATAACAAAGCAGGAATGCGGTTTAGCGTGGACTACTGCTGCTTGTTGAGCGGAGATGAAAGAATACCCTGTTTAAACCGGAATTTAGATGAACAAGATCCAGTGCAACAGAGCAATAAAGGGGCTTTTGGACTGGAATGAAGGAGAGATGCAGCCCAGAAAGCCCGTAACCGAAGCGGCTGCTGCTAATGGACGGGGGAAACACAGCGGGGAAAAGCACAGCAGCAGAGACACAAGAAGCCACAAGAAGAGAAGCGAACGATGTGGCATCCCATTGAATGATGGTGGCATTCCATGGAATAATGAGACATCCCATCACAGGGAGGCAGCGACAGGTTCAACTCCGACACGCTCTGGAGCCCCAGGTTGGCAAAGGAAAGAGAGTTGGCTGGAGCTAAGTAAAGCCACCTGAAAAACCCGTGTGAATTGAGAAAAAAAAAATCAGATTCTTGCTCCTGACACGTCCCAGTGCTGGGAGGAGGGTTTGCATGAGCGAGTGCTGGGAGCTCTGAACCATAACGTGGGTTCAGAAAGTGAAGAAAGTGTCACATTGGCTCACCCTGGTGTGGGATCCCCCCATAAGCTCTGTACCAGGCTCAGGGCAGGCATGGGCTTCCTTTTTGGGTGTTTCTCCCCTGCTGCAGAGCAACCACAGAGTGCAATGAAAGGGAGCGTTAAAAAATCTACGTATTTAGGTCCGGATCGACCCCATTTAATTCCGGCGCTCAGGCTAAGCTGCTCCACCCGAAAGTCTTCCACGCTTCACACTCATCAACAGGATCCGCGTGCAAAAAAGGGTTTTAACTGACGTAAAACAGGGCTAGATCTGGAGTTACGATATGAATAATTGATAATCCTTCAGAGCTGCTCACTGCTCATCCCGGCGGGGCAGGTACCACCACTCTGTCCCCTCCCTGGTGCATCCCTGGCTCCTCTCCATCGCTCCTGTGCTCAGAGGCAACACAGAGCAGCAAATAAAAGATAACGCACTGGACATGACTCTCTGGGGATTGGAAAGACAAAGCAAAGCCATGGAGGCTGTTTCCCCCTGGGAAACACCTCCTCCCTCCCCACAAAGCCTGTTCTCCAAAGCAATTACGGATGCGTGGAGCTTTGATTACCAGTTTTGCCTTCGTGATGCTGAAGGCAAGCGCTCGGCAGCAGGAGGAGCAGGGAGATTCCAGGATCTAATTCAACTCTTGCTAGTTAAACGCTGGACTGTAATCGTGTCCCCAGGCAGAGCCAGAGCCGTACAAATTACTTTAGCAGGCTGGTTTCATCCTCCTGCTATTGGCTGCCCTACCAGGCAAAAAAAAAAAATTCAGGATTTTCATCCTGAACGTTTAATATAAATATATGTGATTCAGAGGGAGGCACGGAGAGGGAGACAGCGAGAGAGAGACAGACGGATTTACAATATGCCAAAAAAATAAGGTCATTTGGCCCAGGTCTGGGCGCCGCGGTGCCAGGCAGCGCGGCAGAGCGGGGCGGCCAACGCTGAGAGCTTCTCCCTCGGTTTGGCTCTTTCCGTGCACGCGCTGAACGCGGCGCCTGGGGTGAGATGGAAACGGGAGGCGCTAACCTCCCCCTCTGCCGGCGCGGCAGGCTGCCTGGCCATTGCACGGCCCACCAAAAAAATCAGCTCCAATCCTTTCTATCATCTGTCCCCACCCTCCTCCTCCGGCTGCTCCGCTTCCCATTGTCACCTGTAAGGAACACAGCAGTTGTGGAATACAGAAAAAGCAATTTTCCATCGTAATTATTCCACCACATTTCAGGAGAGACTAATCACAGTTATTTGGCTTTGCTCAGTGCTGGGTTGAGCTGTGCTGGCCGGAGAGCTCGGCAGAGGTACCGGGGGGTGTCAGGAGGGGCCGAGCCACCCCACTGGCTTGTGGCTACGTCCCCCCCCGCCCAATGGAAATGCCAACAGGCTTTTAGTGAAGCAAGGATGCCATCCCACTAAAAATTTGCCTGTGGGCATCTGAGGAGGTGGGAATACAATGACATCCACCACCCCTTCACGAGGCCCGAGCCCTGAGAAACATCCCACTAGTGTCTGAGACCCCTTGATCCCACAACTGGGGAAAACCTTTTAATCAAAGAGAGGGATCAGCATTGCACTAATGCATCCATCTCCTACAAATGCACTCCCCACCGCTCACGATTGTAGGGATAATTAAATTCCACGTCCTTCCCAGGCCCTTCCAACACGTCTAACCCAGCTGCAGGGGACAGGGGACTATGGAGCATCAGGAGACGGGCGCAGACGGGAGCCCAGAGAAATTATGCCTCTTAACGAAGCCACGGCACAGATTACAATGTGTGTGTTTCTGCTTGTTACGAGTCAGTGCGCTAATGAGCGTGTCTCCGGCAGACAGGACCCAGGAGCACAATGCATTACAAAGATACAGATTTCTAATTAACAAAGTATTTTTGAGTAACTCCACAGCTCCAGACCGGGAGTTCTCCACAATAGGCTCCACCAGTCCCTGCTGTTGTGCTGCAATCCCTAATTATCGCAGGGAACCAGGGACAGAGCCAAAACACTCATTACAAGGTCAAGAATCACTGTGCAGGAGACGAGAGACCAGGTTTCCACATCCAAAGGACGTGGCTACCTGCTTCCCACGGATGGACCCTCCAGGGAGGCTGCAACACAGGAGAGGGGATGACTCCAAATTGTCCCTTTCTGACCCCAAAGTTGTCTTGCAGGAGAGTGAGGAGACTTCTTCTCCAACAAGAAAGAAAAAAAAATGAAAATACAGAGCAAGGAAAGAAAGAATCATAGAATCACAGAATGTGTTGGGTTGGAAGGGACCTTTAAATGCCATCTAGTCCAACCGCCCTGCCACGAGCAGGGACATCTTCAACTCGATCAGGTTGCTCACAGCCCCGTCCAACCTGGCCTTGAACGTTTCCAGGGATGGAGGGTCTCCTACCCTCTGGGCAACCTGGGTCTGTGTCTCACCACCCTCACTTTAAAGAATGTCTTCCTTATACCTAGTCTAAATCTTCCCTCTTTTAGTGTAAAGCCATTACCCCTTGTCCTATCGTAACGGGCCCTGCTAAAATGTTTGTAAAAGATGTAGCATGATAAAACCAGCTACAGAAAGAGCTGGGAAAGCATTTCCACGGGCTTTGCTTTTATTTCTGATAAAATGGGCCTATCCTCTCCTTCTCCACTAACCAAAGTCTCTCTGCTATCACCGTACCAAGCTGAAGCTCTTTTCCTTGCAAAGAGATGGATGCGAAGAGAGGTTCTATAGCTCCCTGGTCATTAGAGCCAGCTACTAATTGCACCCCAAAGCAGAGCGCTGATGGGTTGCAGACTGCCATTAGACACATAAAAACAGTGTGGAAACCTAATATTTGAAAGTTTCTGCAACATCTGACAGGAGGGTTGGGTCAAACCAACGCTGACGCCCAGGAACAAGAGCCCGTTACTCCCTTGGAGGCATCGCAGGGCCCTTGCAAACCCCAACCCAGATCAGGGGGCGCTGGGCAAACACCCGCTGGTTGTCGGCTGTGGAAGGAACTACCCACCAACACGCACGTCAGATCAGGAGCGTCCCTACCAGGGTAACTGCTGGCGCCCAGATAAAGCAGTGGGTGCTCAAGCACAGGGAACACAAGAGAGACACTCTCTCTATTCTCAGTGTGCTCCCTCCATTAAGGCATTTAGACCTTGTTGACTTCAACGTCTAACAAAGGGTTGGCTTCAGCTCACAGCCACTTCCTAAACGAGCATCTAAACCAGAAACCCAGGCAAACCCCGTCCTACAAACCCTCACCATGGCAGCCAGCACCACGTGTTCGCAGCCCCGGGGTCTCTGCCGTGCGGTCAGGGCTCATTTACAGCCGAAACCTCACCCCTGCTATTAAACCATGAAAAACCTCAGCTATTTCCCGGCTCGACCAAGGAAAGGGAAGCGTTACGGCAGGCTTGTAAGATAAAGCCTCACAGATCTCTGGCACACGGACACGCTCGCACAACTGCTCCAAGCTGATAATTAAGGACAGGGATTTGTAATGAAGGACAGAGTGGCACAAAGCGCTGCTTTTAATTTTTTCATTTTCAAGCATTTCTTGTCTTTTGGGCTGCAAAGAGCTCCCCACTGCCACATCAGTGTAACTTTAATAACGCCCCGATGGGATGGCAAGGGGTGTGCATTTCCTATTCTAATTAAGAAAAAGCCCACCAGGGTAACCGAGCTGCCGGGTCGTTACCTGGCTCCGTGTGTCGAGCCAGGGTACAGCCTTGCAGCCCCAGCATACTGCCTCCAGTTCTGACGCTTTATAGGAAAGAGTAAATTGTAGTCATCAATACATCTTAAAAACGCTTGACACACAAGAGTACAGCCACCGCCGCTAATGGAACGGAGGCGTTCCTGCACGTTTGGGTCTCCAAGCACAAGAGGGTGCAAGGATGGTGAGCCAGATCTCCGGGAGACGTGGTCCTAATCCTATTTGTCCACACAACCCTTTATTGCCTTGTGTCTCTTTTCCTCTTGTGTTATTTTCCTCCCCTCTTCTCTTTTCAGACCAAGTTTTTTTCAGGGGATTAGTCTCCACTATGGCTACAAACAGCATCTGCTACAACAGGAACCAGAACTCTCTTGGGACCAGGAGCCAGCACCTGGATACAAATCCTGACTCTACCAGATTACGGCTTCTTTTGTATTTCTTATTTCCTTAAACAAAAATAATAAATATACAATGCATAACGTTACAGAAAACAAGGAGCCCTTTGCATTCCCATCAGCCTCATCCACAGGTTTTTCAGCTCCGTGCATCCGGGACATCGGCTGTCGGGATGCTTTGCTGAGGATTCGGGGTCATTTTCTCTCTATTTTTAATCAAACAGTTCCCTTCGGGCAAGCACGCTGCAAGGCACCGTGTGCATGGTGACACATGCCTATACGCTAATTACCAGCTAATTAAGATGTTTTGGAGCAGTTTGTCTCCCGCTCTCCGATGCCCAGCATGGGGATGTTTGGGGGATGGATGGTTCAGGTTCCCCAGCCCGTTCCCCCTCCCCGTGCTGCTCTCCTCTGCAACTGGGATGCAACGCGGCAAGGAAAATGGAAAAGGAGGAAAACACCTCTGGGTGAGCACGAAGCAACCTGATAACACAACCACGCACGGGGGAAAACGCTGGTGAGATAGGAGACAGCTGAGGGTTTTGGAGGCTGCGGCAGGCTGAGAAGGTTTTGACCTCCCAGCCCTGGCTAATGCTTTTAAGCCCTTTCCTTCATCGCGGTGCATTTGTTCCTCCTGTCGCTGCAGGTGTGCAACAGGCAGCTCCCACCAGCACCCACATTTGCACACCACGGCCAAAAGCATCGTGGAAAAACCCCTTCCAGCTCTCCTGAGCCTGGGGGTGGCCTGAGGACGCAAGGACCAGGGAGGGGACAGTGACCTCCCAGGGTGACAGTGGCTTTTGAGAGGCGACTCACCAGGACTGCGGTTTCCTCTTCATGATGCCCTGGCGTCTCCACTGCGAGTGGGGGCTGAGGTGGTAGGTGAGCTGCCGGCAAAGCTTCTCCATGGCCCCGAGGGAGTCCCCCTCCTGCAAAGACAAGGGAGGGACGCCAGGTAAGGTGTCTGCAGCGTTACCGTGATGCCCCTGGGTTGCTCTGACCCCGGAGCGGCTCCCTGCCAGGAGCTGGCAAGTCATAAAGGATCACGCTAAAAATTGTATAGGAATTGGGAAAAAGAAACCCCACAGATTCCTACAATGCTGCAAGGATGGAGCGTCTCGCCAAGGGCCACCCTGGCCTGCACAGCCATGGCCGTTGCTGCTGGAACATGAACGCCGGGGTGCACAAGCCCTGCCTGGTTAAGAGTGACAAGGTCCCTTCTTGGGACCGTTATCGTTTGACACTACGTAATAGCTTTCAACACTGAAGCCTTACAGAGATTGATTAAATAAACCAACCCATACGTTACCATCAGAACTGGTTTACAAAAGAGCAAACGCTAAGAGGCTTTGTAGGCTGGTGGAGATCTCGGGAACAGCACGCACCAAAAACTCTCACAGCATATATTTATTAGGAAAGAAAAAAAAGCTTCAGAGAAATCATGGATTTTGGCGAAGTCTTCTCAATTCTGATGGAAATTTCATGCAAAAGGATAGCGGCTTGGAAAACTTCAACTCTGAAAGACTCTAAGAACTTGGTTCTAGAAATTTTCGTTCCCAAAAATAAAATAAAATACAAATGCTGGTATCTTGACAATTCAATCATGTTTTATTTCAAGATCTTTACCATGATGTGACATCCAGTAATGTAAATCACTCATCTTGCCCTGCCTGGCTTGCCCTCTGAAAGTTCCCAAGCAGTGATCAACCCAACCTAAAAAATAATAACGATTAAAAAAACATCAAGAGGTGACAATTTGTGGCATCTGCCCGGTTTTATGAAATTGCTGCATCACGAAACATCTTCGAGAAGACGCAGGAACTGAATAGGAAGCCCTAAAACAAGCGACCAGCCCGGGCTCAGCTCGCCACTGCTTGCTCAGGATTTTGCTGTGTGCTGGGAGGAGCTGGGCAGGGGATGCTGAGGCAGATGTCCTCTGCCCGGACGCCCAATTCCTGCTGCCTTCACGTCCTCCCTTGGAGCCCGAGCGCCCCGGCAGAGCTGGGAGCTGCGCGTTTTGTGCAGCCTAATTCACGCAATATATTCTCCTCCCTCGCCTCCAAGTCAGCAGAGCGGGACCGGCTTTATAAAGACGTTATAAATATTGAATTCACCAAGGAGCAATAGGGATTTTGACAAATCACCTCTGGCTGTGCAGGGAAAACAATTACGGCAGGTTTTTCTCAGGACAAAAAAACCCAAACCACAACAACCCCAAGCAACGCTACAGGCTTGGGGCAGAGTGGCTGGAAAGCTGCCCGGCAGAAAAGGACCTGGGGGGGCTGGTGGGCGGCCAGCTTAACGTCAGCCAGCAGCGTGCCCAGGTGGCCAAGAAGGCCAACGGCATTCTGGCCTGTCTCAGGAACAGCGTGGCCAGCAGGAGCAGGGAAGCGATGGTGCCTCTGTACTGGGCACTGGTGAGGCCTCACCTCGAGTGCTGTGTTCAGTTCTGGGCCCCTCTGTACAAGAGGGACATTGAGGTGCTGGAGCGTGTCCAGAGGAGGGCTACCAGGCTGGTGAGGGGTCTGGAGACCAGGTCAGATGAGGAGAGGCTGAGGGAGCTGGGCATGTTCAGCTTGGAGAAGAGGAGGCTGAGGGGAGACCTCATTGCCCTCTACAGCTCCCTGAGAGGAGGGTGCAGAGAGGTGGGGGTTGGCCTCTTCTCCCAGGTGAAGAAGGACAGGACCAGAGGAAATGGTCTGAAGTTGCGGCAGGGGAGGTTTAGGTTAGATATTAGGAGGAATGACTTTACTGACAGAGTGGTCAGGCACTGGGACAGCCTGCCCAGGGAGGGGGTTGAGTCCCCATCCCTAGAGGTGTTTAAGAAACGTCTGGATGTGGCACTTGAGGGCGTGCTTTAGTGGCAGAGATTGTAGGTTGTTTGGTTGGACTCGATGATCTTAAAGGTCCTTTCCAACCATGAAGATTCTGTGAAAACCAGATGGCTGGAGCAGAAATATCAGTGTAGGACTTGTGGTCTTCAGCTTCTCTGTTCAGTCCAGCCTGCAAGACACCAAGCCTTGAGAGAAATGGGGGTAGTTTACTCCCAGACAAGTCCAGGTGCCTACATGGTGACTAACGTTAACCAAAAGCTGATTTAATTCGGGGGCGATGCTTGCCTGGCTCCAGCCACACAAACCAGCAGCCGAACGACAGCACCAGCCCTCCCTCCATCAGGCGCGCGGCGGCAGGTGATTTCGGCAGCTCAGGTGGAAACTCCAGACCCAGAGACACCAGCATGACACAGTGTATGGAAAACGCCGTGTCAGCATGAGCTGGAAACAGCGCGCGTCAGGAGCCACAGCACATCTGAGCTCCGCAAGCTTTTGACGGCCGTACCCCCTGCTTCCCAGTTTGCGGAGGAGGAAATATGGGTTTAAGAGCACATTTAAACCCATACTTCTCAACACCTCATTTATCACTGCACTTAACTTGAAATAAGGGTTTTAATCCCACAAATCTCCTTTCCATTCCATTCCATCCATCAGCCTACGCTAAACCTCAGGCATGCCGAAATCTCCCCTCCCACTGGCGACCTTGCAGCAAGAAATATCTACTGCTCTAGGCTTGGAGATGGATGAACCCTAGGAGGCTCAGCCTGTCAAATTAACACAGAAAAAATAACGAGAGAGAAGGTTTTATTTCATGTTTTCTGCTGGAAGGCCTGGAAACACATTGCAGCCATTCTTTAATTAAAGCCTCAAAACATTTTGGGAAGGCAACAGCTCTGGAACGGCTCTCCATTTGCTCCCTGGCAGCACCACCTTCCTCGCCGTGTAACCAGCACCCCAATGCGAGAAGAAAACACCATGAGTTTTGACACCTACCCTATTATTTTTTTTTTTTTTGACCTTTGCCTAAGATCCCCACCAAGCTGCCTGGTGCCATCAGCTGGCGTTTAACCATTTTTTTTTTTCAGCTGTTATCCTGGCAAACCATTGCAACAGCCCCTGACGTGACAGTGTCCACCCTCAGCACCGCGCGGGGCTTTCCATCACCAAGCCCTCACACCGTATCGTGCGGAAAAACTCTTGTTGAAAAGGAAACAAGGGGCAAAAATGCTGCGGGGTCAGTAGCCACCGTGTAGCAATTCAGCGCTGCACGTTGCCTCTAATATAATTCTGAAAGAGACAATTAAAATTGTCGCCAGTATTACCCTGACAACTAAACAGTGGGGGAAGTGAAACCATTCCCAAAAGGAATGTGGTAAAAAAGCAGAGAAAGTAAAAGAAACAAGGTTTTGCTGGTATAAATGTGGCAGGACCGCCGTTCCTCTCCAGCAAGGGATCTTTTCCCCAGGCAGCGTGCTCGCGCCAGCCCTCGGTGCGCAGCTGCCAGACCTCCAGCGCGGTGTGTCCAGATGGCGGGTGGAAGCTCAGACCTGAACTTCACGTCAAGCCAATTTCTGAGAAATTCAGCCCAAAGAAACCCCCTCAAAGAACCCAGCAAATCATCCATCAACACCGATACAGCACATCGAGGGCTCCAAGGAAAGACGCTACAGCAGGGCAAAGCGTATTTTAATCCTTATCTCTCTACATGAGCGGCCACAGTCAGCTCATCCTTCACAAGGTCATCCCCACCAGACCACTCTTCCAGCCCTTTGATCTTCACCGGCAAGCTCAACTCACAAGCCCTGCAGCTACCGGGCTACTTCTATTTTGGGGTTTTAAAACTTAATTGAGAGAACACAATTTCAGCACACAGCAACTCACGCATGTCCTTCTGGTCTTGGTACCATGCGAGGGTATGAGCCAGCAACAGAAACATAGGCTTTTCCACACTGGTCTGTAGATAAATGCCCCAGTTCAGCACTGGGATAAATAAACAGGCCATTTCAGAGCCTTCATAAGAATCGCTGTTTTGGGGTTGGGCTCCTTGCTTCTGCACATCTCATTCCCATCACCGCGCATCACCTGCCCATGGGTGAGACGCAAACCTCTCTGCTTCGAGAACCCACTTTTTTTTTTTTTAGGTACCTTCCTAAACCTCTGCAATTCCTCCCCAGAGCTTCGCGGGAGGCTCCAGAGCAGCCCCAGCCCTGACCCCGGCGCACGAGAGCTGCCCTGGGGTGCACAAAACACGCGCGCAGAAGGAGGGATTTAGCTGACGCGGTGCCAAAGGCAGAGCTGGGCGCTCGTCTGATGGTTTAAACAAAGGCTTTTTCACTGTTTGTGATCCAAGTCTATCAGGAAATAATTGAAGCTGACGCACACCCTGGTGGGACTGAGCCCAAGAGCTTGTTTGAAAATTGAGTCAGCTTAAAACTCAGCCCAGCTCGTTCCTGTTGACAAAGTTTTAACCTCGCTGCCCGGCAGATGGGGAGGGAGAGCGACCGCACGCGGGGCTGCCAGGAGAGCGCGGGGTTAGTGCTTTACACCGGCAGGAGCGATGATGCTGAGCACCATCCCCGTAGGCTTCCTGACGCCGTGCCAGCACTACAGCCTGACGCCGACCTTCCCTCTGATGCAAGGTAACACCCCTGCTCTCCAGCACGATCCTCTCTGCTGGGTACCATCAGCATCCCCGGGCGCGATGCAAGAGAAGGCATAACTCCCATCGGGTGCAGACGGATGCTGCTGCTCCCCTCTCTGCTTCCAATCGCCGACCACTTCCCGCAAAATCAAAAGTAACGGCCAAAAAGTCCTTCTGCCCCGCTTACATCAGTCTATATCGCATCGCTTAGGCGAGGTCAACATAAGACTGGGTTGGGTTTTTTTGCGGTCAGAGGGCAAATGAGTGGCAAGGCAGACTTTCCTCAACCTGCAGAAATTCAAACCAAAGCAAACACTATGTGCCCTTTCCGTAGAAGGGACAATAATCAAGCACGAGACATATACAATGAGAGCTGCCATTTTCACTAAGCACACTGTCTGCCCACCAGAACCAAACTGCAGCAGTAATCCTTCCTGAAACGACATGCAGGGATGAATCTCCAGCAAAGGCATCGCCAGCGATAGCATGGAAGACCTGGCTCCTTCTACCATCAGGCATTCGCAGTGCACGTGCGTGGGAACGTGCGCTCGTTACTCTGGTTTCCAGGCTCTGGGAGGAGAACTGCAGAGCATCACAGGGTTGGAGAGATGGGACAGACCACACAGGGAGTTCAGCTTTCCCAGCTGACGACGCTGCCAGGAAAAATATGCCCTTTCTCTTAGCACCACACTCGCAGGCCAGCTGATAAATGCTGGTAAAGATGCTGGTGACGAGCCCTCAGCTGAGCTAACTCCCTACAGATCCATCAGCCACACATCTGGAAACATCTGCAAGTTTGCAAAAGCTCTCGGTGCCGGGATCTTGCACGCGCCTGTACAGCTCCTACATCAACAGGGAGAGAAACCTGTGCCACACACGCAAAAAGACTGCTTTGAGCAGCACCCGAACTGCGGGCAGGAGCCTCTGTACAAGGAGCAAGAAAGCCGTATGGCACCCTCTTCCCTTCTCCGATGTCTTGGCTGCTCAGCTGGAAAGTTTTCAGGAGAAGACGAGCCTCGGAGGGCGCATTTATGCAGCATCCTGGCTCTCAGCAAGACCCATGAAGCCCACAAAGAGCAAACGCTGGTGCAAGCATTGGCCCAGAGAAGCAGTTTTTGGGCAATGTCTTGGCTCCTCCTCAACCGCGTCCTCTCCGAGCTGGCAGAGACTCAGCGCAGTTCCCGGCCATCAGACGGGATGCTGAGTGCGGGATGGAGCAGGGATGAGGGGAAAGCTGAGAGCAGAGGCTCTTCCCTGCAAAGGGCCCCTTTTCCCGTCATTCCTCCTCCGTCTTCGCCTGCCTCCAGCCCTCTGGAGAAGGAGAGGGCTGCTTGCTGCCAGGAGGAGCCCGGAGATTCATGAGATTTTAATCCCTTAACAGATTTCAGCTGGGAGAGGGATTCATGGCACATGCCCCATCTGCGATCCACAACCAGCCCCGCGCCAACGGGATCTCGTTCAACTGGAAAATGAGGGAGAGCGGCACGAGTCGAGCCCCATCTGTCCCCACGGTAGATGGGGTGACCAGGCATGTGCCGGGGACCACCAGGCTCCTGACCCCAGCTCCACCCCCAAGAGGAGAGCTCTGGATGAAGGGATAGAGCAGCAGCGCTTGAAATGGGACTCAGTTGAACCCCAGGGACAAATTTGAGCAGGTAAAGGCGAGGAGCCAGGCTCATCCCCCTCGTGTCCTGCTAACCCCATCCTGATTTCTTCACGGGGACCTGTTTTATCCTCACCGATGGTCTCACCTGTGGCATAGGAGAGAAACTGTTCAGCCCCTCTCAGCGCCGTGCACCGAGATGGCCCGCGGGTGAGGTTATCACCCAGCATCTGCACACCACGTTCAACCACAAACGATCAACCACAACCACAACCACAGGCGATCCTTGGGCGCCTTCCTCGCTGCTCGGCCGAGGGAGGGAGGAGGAGGTAATTGGAAGCAGAGGGATGACACCATGGGAAAGCAAACATGGGACGAGCAGGACGGTGTTTTCGCTGGGGATAAATAACCGTGGTGTCACCGCCTGCCCTCCTTGCATCACCGTGCGGCGACGGCACCGGGGCGATGCAAGGAGGTTAAGAGTTGTATTCACAAACCGGATTTCTCCTCCAAAAGAAGCAGCCAGAGAACTCGGAGGAGGACACAAAGCACAGGAAAGCCTTGTGATAAAGACGTTATTGCAAATTAATTTGTTTTCATTAAGAAATGAATCACCAGCTCCGCCCCCAGCAGCAGAATCCCTGGTGGTGTGTGGAGCCCTGGGGGGGGCTGCACCGGGGCCAAACATTGTGTAAAATAGGCCAACATTAATGATTAAAGGGCCCTGGTAAAGAATTCCTGCTGCAGCACAGCAAGGGGTTGACCTGAATTAGAACAATTAGCCATTGTCTCGGGTCGGAGGATGCGACAGGTTTTTGCTCGCATTATTACATGTTTCTGTCACTTACAATCAGTCTCTGGGCAAAAAAAAAAAAAAAATAAAGGTGCTGTACTGCAAATCTTAACATGCAAAAAGTCCCAAATTGTCCCTCCAAACCCATTATTTTGACTTCATTAAAGTTTAAATTTTTTTTTCCCCCCTTTTCTGTTTCTTTTAAAAAAAAACTTTCAAACTTGCATCATTCCTGTCCGGATGCTGCAGGATTTGCAGCTGCCACTTTAGTGCACAAAAAGCTCTGTCTGTGCACAAACCATCGCAGCCACAGGGAAACCGCACTCACCCTGGGAGCACCATTCCCCCCATACGAAACGTTTGGTGTGGAGACCCCCCAAGCCATGATATTTGCTTTCCACAAAAGTTCAGTGGATGCTGACCCTTAAAACACGACCTATTTCATACCCAGAAAATACAGCGAATGATAGATTGCCTTCCAAATCCTCCTCCTCGTTTTATTTGTCTCGGGTGATTAGCTAGGACAACAGGACAATAGTTTGGACTATTGAGTAAAAAAACGATTGAGAGGAAAAAAAAACAACTATGCTCACAATGGTAAGTGGAATTATTACACAGTAAAACAAAGACATAAAATAGTGAGAGATGCTCTAGGAAGCTCTAGGACAGATCAACCCCAACGGCTCTGACATACCTCAAACCAGTTATTACAAATTAGCGTGGAGCAAAGGAGAGCAAATCCCCAGTAACCTGTGCTGAGGTAGGGAGAGACTTTGGGGGTTGGGAGGGACGACAACAAAATGAAGAGGAAATGCTCTCTCAGCACTGTCACACGTCCCCACGTGCAAAGCTTTCACACCACCAGGAGGTCCCTAACACGTGCCAAAGCTGATGGGCCACCGGGATCTCCAAATACCTAACTGGGAAGGTGACAAGAGAAGACACAGGCGATTAGTAAGCGAAAGCCACGTCCACCATCCACCGGCACAGAACGGCTGAACCCCCCACTCCAACCCAAGTCAATGCAGCAGCCAGGAAAAAGCTCTGCCCACCCAAAACCTGCAACCGCTTCCATGGCCCCGTAACGGCTTTCCTCGGCCACTGGCACCAGAACGGCATCCTGCTCCCCGGCGCCGGGGCCCCGGGCTTTAATAGAAACCGAATTTACGATGCCTTCCCTTTTGATGTAGTCACGAGGAGCTGAAGTCATCTAATGGCTTTCTGGTTTTCTTTTCTTTTTTTTTTTTTCCTTTCTTCTTTTTTTCCCCACCCCCCCACCTCTTGCTTTCAAAGCGTGGGGCTGAATTGCAGACTATTGTTGCATGCAGACATCTGCGCTGCAGCCAGCCCCAGCCAGCCACCGCCAGACTTCCCTTTTGAAACCCTAATGGAGTTTTCTCCAGCAAACCATCCTCCTCCTGCGAGACCAGGAGCCGAGGAGGTAGGAAAAGCTTTAAATCCACCGTTCCCCTCCCACCGAAGGCCAAAACATGCCAACAACCAGCCGGCAGCGAGTGTTCAAGGTTGGTGTGAGATTGTCCCACCACCGCAGGAGGCTCCGTGGTTGCTCCTACCTACAATCCCATCCTGGTGTGCAGAGGGGGATCCACGCCAACAACAAGCCCCTCTTGCTGCATGGCTGGTTGATCATTGAGTTCCTCGGGCAAGGCACGAAAACGCACATGGAAAAATCCCCATTGTGCTGTAGGGAAGAGCTCTCCAGGGAAGTGTCCTTAAAATATCACCGTAAGGATATTGCAAGTCCCTCTCCATCATTCCAGACTCCTCTGGGAAAAGACCCCAGCACGTGGGGAATGAGCGAGGAGGTAGGTGATACCCAAAGGCGAGCAGGTATGGATGTAAGTGATATGTCTTGACCACACAGAGGAAAACTAAATCCAAATAAAGTGACAATATAGCTTTAAACGAGTCCATTCAACCACCCAATACGACCATGCAGAAATTATTTTGAAAATAAATCAAGGCCATTGTAATTCAAATTAGAGGAGAAACTGAACAAGTTTAATAAAGGACATTTTAATGAGGTTGTTCCCAGCAGGGTTCACGGCAACTGAGCTAATCCACTTGATCTTTCCTGAGGTTCCCCAGGTACGCAGCCACGGGGCCCAACACCGCCCGCGCCTCTCCCTGCTCAAGGTTAGGGCCAAGCTCTCGCTGGCAGCAGAGACACGCCGATGGCTTTTGTAAGGGAAGGATGTGCCCCATGATTAATTCACATTATGAAACAGCCAAGAAAAGAACAGCTGGTCCTGGAAGAGAATGAAGGTCTCTCATATGAGAAAAGGCATTTGGGTTCTTACAGGAAAAATGCATTTTTGTTGGCATGGGAAATTCAGATTTGGGCTCGGTGACCCCTCTTCTCAGCACAGCTCCAGCAGCGAGCTCGCTGCAGAGTCCTTCTCAGCCATCCACGTAGCAGCAGGAGGTTTGAAAAGACAACAAAAACAAACCAGCTCCTGATTTCCCACCGCGGAAGGGCACTGGGTGGTGGAGCTGGGTCCACGGGGTGCAGGATTCGGGTCATGGTCCTAGGAACAGCCAGCGAGACCCTCGCAGACCTGTCAAATTACCATGTATAGCCAGGTCTCTTTCTTGGAGGCTCTCTGCCAGGAGACGAGTGTCGCCACCCTGGACAAATCTCTCATTTCTGTTTTGCAATGTTGTATTTTACAGTGGCCGCTGCGGGTCCACAGGAACCCAACAGGGCTTACAGAGGGTCACAGCCTAGCATCAAATAGGGCACTACATCTTATTTGCAATCACCTAATACGGGGGTATTTTCATATAAAACTCTCTCATACGTTAGGAAGTGGTTTGTGGGAAATTCTACGGAGAGTATGTTAAAAGATACATAGAAATAGAAATGCATAGACATAGAGGCTGCACAGAAACAATGCAAACCCACCAAACAGCTCCAGATGCTCTTTGGATACAGAATGTCGCTCGTACTGGAAACCTTACTCGCTTCCTTCTGGTTTGCTAGGACATAGGCTTTACCATCAGAAATTCCCCCTTAAGAATCGGCAGAGGTAACAGCAGCTGTCTAAAGTAGCATAAATAAAAGGCAAAGAAAAAGATGGCTTATTTTTTGAGGAGGAGAAGGACCAAGCAATAAACTATACTTTGATAAAAGCTTATCAGAAAGTAAAACTTCCCGTCCAGCAGCAACCCTTGGAACGTTTTGGAGATCTTGCAAGAACAGAGAAGAGGAACCACTTCTCATCAGCATTCCTGATCAGAAAACTCATCCCATTACCTGGCAAAACCCAAACCCAGCAACCAAACCACCCAGTACAATCTCAAACCCCACGCCCAGGCCTGCGGCGATCAGGCCAGGCAGGCTGAGACAGGAACGGCAGCCCCAGCTACTGCACGACATGACCCTAAGCTGAAAATGCTTTTGCATAAGACTTGTTGAAGGTTTGGGCCATGATTAGCTGCAGGCTCTGGGCTGAGAGCATGTAGCACTTCTGGTCTTCACCACCATGCTGGAGAAGCCCGACACACTGGCAGGAGCAGTAGCTGAAGGTGTCCCTTAGCAGATGGCAGGCAGTCCTTGCCAGGGCAGACAGCATCAGCTCTGGCAGCAAGCTCAGCAAAATTAACATTTTGTGGAGTCTTGCCTCACAGCAGCATAAAACTTAACGAGGGAGAAAGTCAACAACTGATGCAAAACATAAGGGGCCCCAGCCTGGGGTCTTCTGGGCAGGAGGTGCCTGCAGGGACAACCAGGCTCTTGGCTGAGGGTAACTGCCTGACCCATCGCTCCTCGTCACGCTCATTGCAGCTGGTCTTCAGAATGTCCTGTTAATTCCTTGGTCCAAAAGGAGCAACTGGCTTTGGTCAAATTAACCAAATGCTCAGCCATCGAGCGTGGTGAACGCGTTAACTTCATGGTTCAAAACAACCCGAATCCTCTTCTTCCAGGCAGATCTACCAATAGTGCAAACCCTCTCCCCAGCTCAGCCCAAACCACAAAGGCACGAGATCGCCATGTCTTGCCATCACGTGCCCATTGCAGAGATGGGAGCGGACATGAACCTCCTTAAGATGACCAGCACGAGACTGAGCACCAGCAAGGTTAATTCTTTTGCTCTCAGTAAAGGATTTGCTCCTGTTCAACTCTTACAAAAACCAGCCAGACCAGTCCAGCTCTGGACTGGCCTGACACCACAAAGCCACTGCCAAACACGGGAAACCCACGGCTGAGGACATCTGCGCTGCACATCCCAAGATAGTACTAAGTGCTCACCTAAGACGACCACAGAGTACCAAGGACACCAGCAATTAAACCCTGACTTGAACTACCCCAAATTAGGAGCTGGTGAAGCTGCAGCAGTAGCAGAACATTGAAAGAGGAAATTTGTGGAAACAAAGAAATGAAATGAAAACCAATTTTGCAACTCAGATACTGCTATAAGAAGCGCTCATCACCCGCTTTGACAAAAGGCCAAAGTGCGATGCGTTAGATTCAGTGTTGACACACCGAAATGAAAAGCAATGTACAATAGGGCTTATCAAGAGAGCCAGAAGTACAAGATGAATGGCATCGCAGCAACTCAGGAAGTTACTCAAAAGGATCCTGGAGTAATATTGCACTTGGACTTCAGAGAAGCAATTAAAGAAGGCAATAAAATTCGAGGTGATAGATGGCCCTGAGGGGAGCATGTAAGATAAAGGGAAATTGCAAAAAAGAATATAAAAATCTTCTGTGAGAGCTACTGGAGGGTACCCAGCTTAGCTTCCGCAGCACAGAATAAATGAGCAGCAGTCACAAAACGACGTGGGGAACGACAGGGGATCTGTGTGCTGCTTTGCACCCATCAGTGGCATTACCTAATGCCCCCGACTCCGTCCTCAGCTGAGATGCACACAGCAAAGCTGTGACTGCAGGGGAGGCTTTTGAGCATCACCACTCCCACATGTGCTCCTGATCCGCACAGTGAGATCCTCAACCAAATAAATTGGACCCGCTGCAGTGCTATAGACAAAGTCACTAATGGGAAGGCCATCTAGATGCCAGTGTTCATTGCTGGAAGGGTCACTGGGCCATGCTTTTAATGACAAATGCATCTGTATCCTTCTGATAGACGCAGGGCATTATCATAAAATAAAGCAAACAGCCAAAAATCCAGAAGAGCCATTCATCACCCTGGAAATATCTCCACAAACAACCAAGTCGCGCGTTAATCATCGTAGCTGGTGTAGAACAGCAAAGACAGAAAAACACCCAAGGTGCTGCGCTGGCCAGACTGCAAACGAGAAGAGGGGTCGGAGGTGCCGACCTCTAACGTCTGCTGAAGTCAGCGTATTCGGTGGACGATGGCACTCGCCCACCCTCCTGCGGGCACAGACAGGGAGGACTGGTGTGGGAGCCTTGGGGGACGCAGAGCCCCCGGGCAGCTCCTCCCCAGTGGGGTTCAGCCGCTCCCCATCGCTCCCTGCCGCCGTCCAGGAGCGGTCTGCAGGCAAAGCTCCCCCGTGTGTTTTGGCAAACAGCATCGTCCATCACCTACAGACCTGATGTCTCTACTCACCCGCTTGGCCCCAGACCACAGCAACCACTGCAGCTCCACGGAGACTCCTCTATTTGCTTTTCAGGTTCTCAGAAACCTGGGTTGTTGGTTTTTTTTTTGCCGGGGGGCGATGCACACGGGACGGAGATGGATGCTGGGTGCACAAAGCTTTGCACAGTGTCCATGATACCTCCCACCATCCTGCCTTGAGCAAACGTGGCTCTTCAGCCAGACCCTGCCCTAGCCACTTTCTGCAGAAGCCAACGTTTCTCGGGGGGAAAATCCTGTTGGGAAATGCAGGTTGGAGCCCAGCGCCCGCTTCTGCTGCTAAATGCAGGAACCGCTCGCTGTTCTTTGTACCCCTCTCACCCCGGGGTTAAACCAGAAGTAGATTATTTGGTTATTTATGTCCCAGATGCCGGGCAGCACGTAGAGATTTTCCCAGCCCAACAAGTCTCCTACGGAGCCTGTGTCTCAGCTGCACCGCACTGGATCCCACGGGAAGCAAACCCCCGTCCAGCCCGTTATTGCTGCTGGAGGAGCGCGGGAGTGTCCCCAGGATACCACTGCAAATATGTATGTCATTCCGTGGGGGCTCTCAGCCCCTCGCCACAACCCCTGGGAGTCTCCTGACGCGCATGAGAGCCTGGGAAGGGACGGCAGCGACCCCCTCGCATCGGTCCCCGCTGCTCCCCGCTGCAGCCGGGGACAGAAACGTGGATCCCAGGGCAAGGGCATAACCCTCAGAGCAACGCTCGCCTTTCAGCTCATTAACCACTGTGGGGTCCTCATAGGCACAAGAGAACTGGGAATTTAAAGAAAAAAAAAAAAAAAGATAAGGTGACAGTAATGAAGCAGCAGCTAATAGCAGTGCCTGGGCTCCGGCCAAGCTCTCCCAGCAACAGCTCCGGGATGCAGCGGGGCTTGAGGGAGCGGGGTCGCTTCCATCAGGCGCTCCAAGCGGATGCGAAACTACCAACGCAGACACAAGAGCTGTGCTGGGGATTTCCTGGAAAGCTGGGACGGAAAGGAGAAAAGGGAAAGAGACAGAGAAAGCAGGAGGATTAGCAAATTACCTAATGATTGCAAAACTCTTTGAAGATGGAGAGGGTGGGATAAAGCTCCTACTCAAATCCCCAAATATCCCAAACTGTGAGATAATCGCTTGCTGGACTTTGGCCAGAAATCACAGCCCCGGTCATCTGTGAAGGGCAACCACTGAAAATCCCGCTGGCCACTTCCCTACCTGCCAGACCTTGGCTCTTTGCAGTTCTTTATTGCTTTTTGCCCAACAGAGACAGCACAGCTCATCCCCTCTGGAAGGAGCAATCAGCTGATGGTCCCCAGGAGGAGGAGGACACCTCATACACATGGGTTGAACCAGAGAGAGGGACTCCTCTTGCCTCATCAGCACCCCACGGGGTCCTGACCCACCCCAGATCTGCCATGCTGCTCACTGATACATCTCCTCTGTTTGGCTGGGTGGAAGCATCTCCAAGACCCCAAGACAGCCAGACCCCCGAGAAGCTGCCCCGATGAGGTGACTCTGTGCTGGGGGCTGCAAAGGCAAGAGCTTGGAGATAGGTAGCAAAGGGCAAAACTTCTCCTTGCTCCAAGAAATAGCCTGAAGCGTACATCAAGACAGCTGTGATGCTGCAGAGGGGCTAAATGTGAGTAACTCTTCAAATTCCAGGATCAGCGCTGGAAACGCGAGTGCTTCCGAGAGCCAGAGGTGATTTGGTTCAGCCAGTGGTGTGCACAGCCCGTCCCAACGCCAGGCATCGCTTTCCCCTACTGTGAAATACTGATAACGCTCTTTCCCTTTTTGCACAGGGCTTGAGGAGCCAGCCTGGAAAGGGCACGGAGAGCTGCTTGGCAGGAACAGTGCTTTATCCTCAAGCGCTTTCAGCTCACCCTGAATTGTCACAGCACCTCCGACCCCCCCTGCAAAGGCTGACCACGCTACCCAGCAAAGAAGCTGAAATTTGGCAAAACAGTGGATTTTTTTCTTCCAGCCCACAGCACGGGGCAGGATTCGGCGCAGGCAATTACACCATCCTGTAGGACCCTGCACCTGCATCACCCAATACTCCTGAGCCCTTGCTTGCTAAGCTCCACGTGCTCCTCAGCAGGGCTCGCTTCTCCGCCCTTCCAGAGACTCTGGACGTGTCCCTACCTCCATCTCTTTCCCCAGACACTGAGGAACTGCCCCTGCCTTGCAGGAGAGCAGCACGGGTGCAACAGGGCTAACCAAAATATGTCCTGGGCACTGACAGCCTTTGGTGGTCAGGGTTGAAAAACGGGTGTACCAGCTGCTCGCAGCCCCAGGACAGCTGAGATCGGGTCATAATATCTGTTAGAGCTTCTTTCACCCAGCTTGACAAACGGCAAGCAGGACTTTTCTGCCTGACCCAAGCCAGGTGTGGCCATAACCCGTAGCCAGGCAATTCCCCAGCCATCAGCAGTGGTCTATCAATAGAGAGGACACCCCTCCTTATTAAAACCCTCAAACTCTCCCTGCTAAACCATTCATTTCTGCAAATCCACGCTGCCGGCAAACTGTTTGCTTGCTTAGCGTTCACACACCTGTGGGTTAGGCTGGAAACAGAAATTAAAACAATCATCCCAGTGCCCAAGTCACCCAGCTCTGCCCTCCAGCCGCACCGGGGAGAGGTCCCCACCACTCTTCAGTGCTCCAGATAAATAAATACTAATGCTTCCACGAGGAGGCAGGGAATCAATATGCTTCCTTCCTTTGTGGTAAATTACGTTCTGATTAAAAGCTAAATGAGCTGAACTCAAACGTCAATTACCATCGGGAAACATCAATAAAGTATGTTGTTACTGTTTGATGAGGTACCCGTTTCTTCAATCCGTCGTTTCCCTCGGGGACACTTACTCGGCGTTATCGGAGAGGCTGCAGGTGAAGCGTGTGGCAGCACGGACAGTCCTGGATGCTCAGCTCGGGACAAGGATGGGAACCCGCCTTTGCACCGGTATTTCTGTGCAACGACACACAACTCTTGGCTGCCAGAGCTGTGCCAGAAGGGGCCTCAGAAAAGACTTAAATTTAATCAGGGCAACTAGAGCCCCTGCCAGCTCTAGCGAAAGCAGCTCAGCTTCAGGGGTTCACCCTCCTACATCACAATTCTTCCTAGCAATATTCCCCATCTTGTGATTCTCTGGGAGCAAGGGACAGGATCAGGCGACGCCTGCTTGATCCAAGTTGGTTTTGTGGCATGGATGGCGTACCAGCGGCTCTTCAATGTCCTTCTTAGGTGACATTTTCTCAGGGGAGCGATGCATTGAGTAAGAGACGAGGGACTCAATTCAGATGCTCTCCACATTCGTGCGCTCTCAGTCTCTATCACATCGCCAGGGCTGAGCAGCAAACCCTCCCCCTATATTAATAGGCTGAATTTTCTGAAATTTCAGAGCATTTTCATCCAGAAACCAAAAACTGCCGTCTCTGACAATCCTCTGGGAAAGCTGGTATCAGTCTGCAGGCAGAGGAGCAGAGCACGCAGGAGACAACTGTACCTTGTACGGACTTGAGGGTCTACGGAAGAGGCAGGTAAGATCTAGCTTCACCACAGAAGATGGCATAGATGGAAAGAATATCTTCCAGAAGATAATCTGAACCCCCAAGCACCGCATCTAAACATGTAGTTTCTTCTTTTATGTCAAGGCAGAACTGCTGAGCCCCAGGTGCTGACACAAGACAAACAGCAGACCCTTCTCCAAGAGACTTCACTGATGCTAGAAGTGACTCTTGCTTGTCACAACCCACAGCAGAACATCTCTTATGGCTCGTTTTCTTGCCCGTCATGAGGGGGAGGCCACCAAGTAGCAAGGCGAGAGAAGAAGCTTCTCTGTCCAGCCACGGAGCATCACCGGGAGAGTCAAGAGCAGAATCAGTGGGGATCTGCGTCATCTCCTATGGGTTTTTATTCTTCTAGAGAAGAAATTGGGAAGAGAAACAATGAGGCAGCAAAGAAATAACTGACCCAAGAAATTGGTAGATCCTTCCAAAATGCAGCCACAGACCTTTCCCTTTTCTTTTTGGCATTAAAATACTTGTGCTGACCTGCCCCCTTCTCCCTTCTCTTCTGCTTTGGATTCATCTCTGAAGTTTACCTTGGGTGCTTGCCCTTTTCATAAAAGATGGGGCCACCATGAAATGTCTTTTACTGCTCCTGACTCTTTTTTTAATCTTCTGCTCCAGCGCTGACCTGTGTGATGTTGCCCATCACCGACAACTGCTGTCACCCAAGACGCTCTCGACTGCTTGCCAGAAGAGGGGAAGCTGCGCACGCAGTGCTTGGCACATCACTCGCCGGCTCGTGTGGCATCTGACATTTCGGAGGCCTTGCAAAATCCATCTCCGAGCCGACAAAATCCACCCTGCGGCATTTCGGAGAGTTTGCAGATGGTTACGCAGCGGTTAGGAAAGGTCGTCTTATTATTATGGGAACTGAGTGAGGAGCCCGGCAATTCTGCCAGCCGGCATTGAGATTTTGGGTTTAAGCAACCCAAAAGAGATAAAAACATTAAAGTTTGATAAAAGTCACCCTGGCCACACTGGACTTTTTTTTTTTTTTTTCTTTTTTTTTGAAAAGCCTCAGTCAGCTCATTCAATAACCATTTGTGTTTATACAGCCTCTTTCATCCCAAATTGTGCTGCAGCATTTCAGAGACTTTCAAATCACAGCTCCTCTATTCACTGACCCCCACATGGTATCAGTTAGGTAGCTGGGAACGTGAGAAAGACTTCTTTGTCTCTCCAAACAGCAGTGAGAGTTGCACATGCTGCCGGGCCGTAGCCCAAACCCATAAAAAACTCAATGCTTTTTAATCCAAGGGCAATTTTTATGGCACTGATAACGGGGTGTGCTGGGTGGGCTTCCCCAGGCTGCCCCCCCACGCCTGCCTCTTCTGCGCTTAACGGGCTCAACTCCCATCACAAGCTGAATTTCCCTCAGCGACACAACTGGTATATAAAAGTGGCCATAGGATGGCCAAAACGGGCTGTAATTTTCATAAATCAGCCCCGGCATCCAAGGGAGATACCAGCTAGCCAGAAAGGGGGGGTCACCCCATCACACACGGCCTCAGAGAAGGGAAAACAAAGCAGCCCAGGGGTTAAGGGCAGGCTAACCCTACACACAAAACACATTATAGTGCCTTGCACAAATAGAAGCCACTTCATCCCACGGCCGTGACACTGGTGCTGTGGGAGAACACAGATTTGGCATCTTTTATAAGGTGCTATTGCTTGAAATATAGTTAACATACCTGACATTTTAATGTGGTGGTGGTTTTTTTTTTCCCCCCCCGCACACCACGAAATGTGCTTAAACGAAGGGTGGCATCCTGCCGCTTCCCCGCTAATGCAGGCGAGGTGTAGGGTTTTAAAAAGTAAAAAAACAGGCGCCAGCAGAACAGTGCCACGGATCAGACTGCGATTAATGGCTCGACACCCCCACGCGCGAACGGGCTGAGTGCCGGGGAGCAAGTTCATCAGGTGGGGGTAGGGACGAGGACAGCAGCGGCTTCCTTGCATCACACGGGGTTTGGACAAGGAGGCTGAGGCAGGGCTCATCCCCTCGCCCTCTGCAGTCCCATTTCACAGCTGAAACGGCAAATTTGGCAGCGGCGGTGCCATCACAGCCCATCTAGACCTCACCGTTATTCCCTTTCAGCCTTAATACTAAAAAAACGTCCAAAGTGCAATTTTCCCCCGTTTCCAAGGCGCTCTGCTCAGCTTTAGCTCACACACAGGGGCTGTAAAGAACATCTATCTCTTTCTTTAGAGAACATCATCTCTCTTTTTGCAAAGGAAAGACGAGCAGAGGGCATGACACTTAGGAAAGAACCAGAGTTGTCATTAGTGGGGTCTGAGCTTCACAGCCTGTTTCATACTGCAGAATATTTTAATGTATTGCAGATGTCCTCAATACCCGTGAAGAGTGATCTTCACACTTGGAGCAAGACCANAAAAAAAAAAAAAAAAGGGCCATTAATACAGAATACAATTGACTTAGTTGAATCTCCATCATCACCCTCGCTTTTATACCAGGTATTTGGGGTTTTACAGCGTTTTCTTCATAAATCAGCTTCCTTTTACGATGTTTCTTACAGCAAAGAACAAATAATACTTAGTGTTGTCGTAGCACTTTGCATCTGGAATCCGAGAGCTTTGTAAGAAGATGCGTGAGATGCATTTTCCTTGCACATCTAACAGCAAAAGGGAAAGGTAGGAAATTCGTTGAGGCTGAGAAACTCACCCAACAGACTGTGCCTGAGCGTCCTTCGATGTGTCATCCCCTCATACCTGTAATTTCAGCTCGTACTGCTATAAAAAATGAGTGTGACGTCAGAAACTTGGAATGATAATTTGAATTCAAGATCAAATAATAACACATGTGTTGGAGGAGCCGGATTAGGTGCTTCGTTTGGGGATAAAGGCACTGAGCTGGCAGTCATGGTACCCTGATTATATTCACCCTGTATAAATTGAGTTTATTAATACTGTTTCAGCAAAATAAGAGCAAAAATGCTCATTTTAGCTTCAACACAGCTCCATCAGAAATAACACATTTCAAAGAAGCAGGGCATAAACAAGCCAACGTCATCTGTAAGTTAAATCCGTATGCCAGGGGGCTGAAGAAGGCTTAGAAATATATTATTTCATCCAGGTCAAAATAACCACTTTTTCTCTCTATACTTTCTTGGATTTATGGGTGACAATTCATGTAATCAAGCCCACACTGCAAACCTGATCGATTTAGAGCTCCTGCAGGAAGAGACACCTGAGCCCGGGACGCGGCTAAGCACGTATCTCTTGAGTGACACAGAGGAGAACAAGAAAACAGATCTTCGCTCTATCCAGAGCTACACCGGCAACATCCATTTTGTTTCCAGTCCCAGCACGTCACCTCTCCAGCTACACCAATCTATTAGAAGAGTCTTTAAATGCCCTCCCGAACACATTGCTGTCACTGTATATGTTGAAAGACCATGAATTTTGGCGGGGAAGCTGAGGACCACATTATCTGCTGTAGGCAGCTTCCACGCTGAGATGTTTGCCCACACCTAGCGCCCTACATGCAACCGAGATTGTGCCTTTCACTCGTCCTCCTCGCGGAGCTGCAGCCTAAGAGGTGCAGGCGCCAGGAGGAGAATGGACAGGCAAAGCTGAACTTTGGTTCCAGGTTTTGCTAAGCTGCTCCGCCAGCCCCTCCCCAGCCACCGACCGGCAGAAAAGCCTTCCTCCACGGCAAGCAGCAGGATGGGGACCAGCAAAGCCAAAATCTCGCTTTGGATCTACTCTGGGCAGCCTTCAGGGGGCTGGAGGAGCTTCCACACCCCCCGGCTGTTCCCCGGTACCTGGGCACATGCCCAGGACCGTACGAGTTGGTGCAATCGAACACCCCGAGGTCGCAAGGGAAAAAAGCAGCCTTTGCCCAAGGCTTCACTGGGTCCCCTCCCCGGCTCCGCTCAGCGCTTACCCCACGTTCAACAAGTCCTCAAACCAGAGGAAAACCTGACTCACTCCCTATCATGGTCATCAGTCATCCATACATGTGGCTTTGGTCTGTGGAAAAAGAAACCGGTTTAATTTTCCAACAGCTTATAGCCAGATATTCCTGTTGGCAAAAAGAGCTGTGAATTTTTTACGGGGGCCCTTTGCTCCTTACGCGTTTGTGTTCTCAGCTCCTTCGCCTGGAACAACTCCCGCTGGAAACCTGAGCGGCTGCAGGAAAGATACGGGGCATCGGGGCAGCTCCGTCCCACACCATGCAGCTTTGCCAAAGCATTTTGTCCCCTTTCCCCGTTTCACAGGGACGGACAGACATCGTCTCAGGGGCCAAGAGCACCAGCAGCACCCACCGCCTCCTGGTTCAGCGAGGGGCGGCTGCGGGCTGTGCCTGGAGCCGAGCCGCTTTCCGAGGAACCCGCCTGGCACCTTTCCACAGGGCTGGAGAGCGGCAGGAAGATAAAAGACTGCCCCGAGCAAGGTCATGGCCATGGGGAAGAAAACACTTGTTCAAATGTCTTTGATCCTACGCAAACAGACCCCTCAAACTCACGCTGGAAAACTTGCTGCACAACATGAGTTTCCAGAAGAGCAAAACTGCCTCTTCTAAGGCATAATAAACCCCCAAAGGTTTAAAATAGCTGCACAAGGTGATAAATACGGAGTGCAACATCTACGGGCATCGCTCAACACAACGTTCACGTGCAATGGCAGCATTTATTCGGTATGAAACCTTCCCCGCCAGCAAAGCCCCAGCCGGAGCGGGGCAGGTGCTCTCGCCTGGCTCCATCGGCGTTTCCGGAGGCACCGCGCGGTTGTGCTGCAGGCACATCCCGGCCCCTCCGGGAAGGGGTGCTCAAGACACCCCATTTCGGTTGAATCACCTTATACGTTTGTGAGCAGGGATGGGACCAACTCCAAACCCCGACTTCCGAGTGATACGGAAAAGAGTTTTCACCTGGCTCCTTTAGCAAAAGTCACCCGAAGACAAGCGCCTCGGGGAAGGCTGGGATCTCGGCAGGGTCCAGAGAGACACCATCCGGCCTCTACACGCTGTATCCTGACATCCATATGAAAGCTCACCCAAAGGATTTCCGCACTCGGGCTCATTCAAAGCCCTCCAGGCTCCTCCAGCACAAGTTAAACTTCTTGCCTTGCTGCTGGTTTGAATTTACTCGCTGGAACAAGCATCCACTGACCTGCGCTGAGCCACAGCCACGTTGGAGAGCCCAGGCCAACTTTTTTTCTGGCCATACAGACCAGGACGTGTTTACCCAGAGCTCAGAAAAACGATTCAACTTTTATTTTAGCTCAGAGGAGAGACCAAGGGGTCACCTTTAAGCTAAGGGTGGTATAAATAGAGGCTGAGTGGAAAGAGCAACGTACAGGGAAGTGCTCTCTCCAGGAGGGAGGAAGAAAGCGAGACCCCAGGGCTCCAAGCAGACCCGTATTTAATAGAGCAGGTTAAGAGGGACCAGGGTCCAGGTCAGCCCCATCTGTCCCTCCTTATGGATGTGGGCAAGTTCACAGCTGCCTCAACCTACGTACTCATGTATATTTGTGCCACGGGACTCAATGGCATGCTTTTGGCCGGCAGAGCAAAAGCCAAAACTTCTGCAACAGTCCTGGCCCTGAGCTTTCTCCTGCTCTCGTACGCTGCTGCCAAGTCTCTGTCAAAGAAACTGCGGGGAGGGAAAGAAGTCTGGGGGAAAGGAGGACTGGATGCTGGAAAATAACCCAGGTGACTAAGGCTTGCTGGTTTTTGGGGACATAAAGAAAATCAGTGTCTCGGAATACCACAACCAAACACTAGGATGAAATTACTTTTCACCTAGCACACAGAGCTGCCAAAAAAAAAAAAGGGGGTTTAAAGCACGAGTGGTGGCACCTAAAGCGCAAACAAGGCTGGACCAGGAGCTGAAGCACAATCCTGCTGTTGCTGGACTTGTCACCTGCCTGGTCCCTACTTTCCTGTCCAAGGCAACACCTGTATCAACCTCCCAGGGATGCTCCAGGACTCAACAACTGTCTGTCAGCCCCTGAGGATGCCTGATGGAGCGCCTCACCGCGCAGCAGAGTACGGTGATATTTTCTTTGCAGTATCAATACAGCTGTTGCCGCTCTCATGCGAACACTTGCCACCTGCCACCATTTGCCGCAGCAGCCTTGTAAGGGACCGCTGGCCCGGAGAAGCCATGGCTTGCTCCAGCACCAAAGCAACCGCATGGCCTGGTGCAAGCCTTGAGCTGTGCAAAGGCGGGGGAGAGGAGCAAAAGCATCCAACGAGCAGCATCTCACGCAGAAGAGCCTCAGTGCTACACAGGCTGGATTTATTCGGGTTTGCTATTGCACGTTTTACCACCACGGTTTGCCAGAAGCCCATGATTCAGCATTAAGAGTTTGCGTCTCTATGCTTACACTGGCATTAACTTCTTCGCAGCATTTCATGCCAAAGGAAACATGCAGGGAGACATGCGAAAGCAGGTATTCAGCAGCGGAGCAGTTCGCTGTTGCATCAGCGGCCTCGGGTTATTTTTATGAGGAGCGCAGAGCGCACACTTGGCCGCGGCTCGTTAGTCTCCCAGGGCAAAACGTGGAGGAGAAACCAGCTTAGTCACGACGCTTTGGAAAAGGGTAACCTCAGCGGGGGAACGGGGCCTCTCTGCCTGGAAACAGGCCCATCAAAATAGGTTTCTTCAGTTTCCCATCTCATTGCCCCACGGGGGAGGAGAGAGGAAAAGAACTTTTTCTCCATAAGTAAAGGGAAAGGGATATATCGGTATCCCAGCATGGGTTTACCTACTCAGCACAGGGATGTGTCTACATCTTGAGCTCACACCGTAGGACATGGGACAACCATCCTCAGTCTGGAGATGGAGATTTGGGTCCCTGACGTCCCCGAGCCATGTCTGCATGCTGCTGCACTCGCTCCACCCTTCCCAACACGGCTTACTGAGTGTAGGGAGTTTTATGAAGCACTTCCAGAGCCAGTTTCACACCGTAGCCCAGGCAGACACACCCTGAGCATCACAGCGGTTTTCCCTCAGCAAAATTAAAGGAACCTTTAAATATTTCCAAAAAGCAATTTCCCCCCATTTTTAACTAGTGGTGGAGGTTATTATTAAGTAAAACATCCACAAGAAACAGCAGTGAATGACTCTATCCCTTCATACACTCTTACAGGAAATTAAAGACCCATTTTTAGCAGTAAGTACAGGACCGCGATGCCTGCAGGTCCCAGCTCGGACCCCATCCCTGTCGCACCGGGCACACCACACCTATGGACGGTCCCTTCCCAAGAAGAGCTTAAAAATTCCCCGTGCAAATCAAAAGGAGGCACGAGATGAGTAAAAGCCTTACAGTTCAGCAGCAGAGATGAGAACGGGATGAGCTAGCTCTGAGTTCGCTGTCTCCAGGAGGAAAAAACAAACAAACCACCCCCCTCCCCAACAAAATCCAAGGATACAGAGTGCAACAAGTGTGCTTTTGGCAGAAATTCAGAGGCCTGATGAGCTCACAGGGACCTGCTGGGAGATACAAACATTCCCTCCAGGAACACCCAAAAAATATCTGGGGTTCATTGTGTGATCCCCAACGGGAGATGAGTCTCGCTCTTATGGTCCCCCTGAGATGTGGCTGGGACGCCGGTGGTGCTGGCCTCCAGGAGGACCGCAGGAAGGGCTGCACCCCTCCATGTCACAGGGGATGGACCCACAGACATCAGACACACACCCCACCTGCGGCATTTGCACCTCTCCTCCCGGCTCCAGGTGACGTCACCGTATCAAGTCTTACGTGCGGTAATGAACCTGGATGATTGATGCTGTGGCACTGCTCCAGGCAGATCTTTCCCAAGGGCAAAAAAGGCATGGGAAGAGTTTGGAGGACAAGGCAGGAGAATGTTGGGAATAACATGGCCTGGGAGGTGGTTCCTGGTGGCCCTCAAACAGAGCTCCATCACATCTGCAACATGACCAGAGCCAAACGCAGGTTACGGGGGTGGAAGGGATTCGTTTTTGCTCAAAATGAACTTTTTGGTAGCTTATTGGTTCCAGACTGCAAGTTCAGGGAAGCCACGTAGCTCCCACACTCCCAGAGAAGCTGTTACGATGAAGACATCCCACCAGGAAGCTCTGCAAACCCTCCTTTGGGCTTACCAGAAAACATCACTCAGCCTCTTCCTACAATTCCCATCATTTGTTTTAAATGTAACTTTAATTCCTGACAGGCACTGTGCAGGGGAGAAAAAAACCCACGACCATGATAGATGGGCCTTCAGCTCCCCCACCACACTCTGACCTCTTTAGGTCTCTTTAGGAGGAAGCCCATTAACGGGAGTTTCAAGAGGAGTTGAGGGAGCATCACCAACTCCAGCTCCCGCACACCCTACAGCCTGCACCGTGCTTTGCAGAAGAAAGCCATTTCCTCTGAAAGGCGCGTATCTTACATATTTGCAACCTGTTCATCTTTGGTGCATGACCCGTCACCATGACTGTAGTGCCAGGACACATCACACCCATTTACTGGAGCTCCCAAAAATTACAGGTAGGAAACTGCAGCACAGGACTAAGCAATCAAAAATCCCCAGAGATCTGATGCCGCCTACATCTCCTGTGATCGATGTCTAGTAGCTTTTAGTCTTCTCTCCTATCCTATCTCTTCCTCCTCATCCAGCGTGTTTTGAGAGATCAGACATTTCATACCTTTCTAAGCCTACGCTGCTCTGTGAATCAGACACAGACGATATTGCTTATTTAAAAGAAAGCCTGGGGAAAGAAACCTTAATTATCCAAACAGCCAGTGGCCACCACACAAAGTCACATTTACCGTGGAAGAGAAGGGAGGGAGCCAGCCTGGGATTTTCAAAAGCCCTTATGCTGCTATAGCTGCCAGTGAGCAAAAGGGGCCGAGCGTTTTAAAAGCCCAAATCTGCCTGGGGCTGAGCTCACAGGGAAACCTGCTCATGTCCAAGCCCAAACAGCAGCCCATGGAGGCTGCGCTTTTTTGGGAACCTAGCCTTGAAGGCACAAGCCAAGGACTCTCTCGTCATTTGGGGTCATGATAAATATCGCTCAAGGGCGAGGAACGGCCCGTTACCCTCGCGAGGCAGAAAGTGTTCCTGATGGGGTAAGGTCTTTAAGACAGAAACACAAAGTGGTAGAAAGTAGAAATGATTTGCCAAACAAAACGCTAACACCCAAAATACTAACATCAGGTGAACGTCACTTGGTCAGCTAGAAAGCCCAATACTGTGCAATCAAACGACAATCTCCAAGCAGGTCCTCTTCATCCAAAGACACACAAGCACAGCAGTAACCAGGAGGCTTTTGCCCTGGCACTCAGGGAGAAGCTCCACGCTCCCAGTAGAGCGGTTTCCCAACCTAGCACAGTTTTGGAGGTGCGACGAGACCATGGTACCTACCGGTTTGGGGCAGTGGATGTATCTAGCAAGGCTGATGATCAAGTCGTGAGTGATTGGATCCACCAGGTTTCGAAAGCTGGCGTATCGATAGAGGACATCATCCAGAGAGGTCGACTCCATTCCTAAATCCTGCAGAAAACAGGGTAAATGAGCAACATTAGATGTGCTACAAAAGCCAGTGCTAGCATGGATCTTAAAATTAGCTCACATTGGTGGTTCCCATGAAGAAACCAAGAAGAAAGTGAACCCCACCACCACCCAACACAAGGAAGGGACACATGAGCACATCAGCCTGGGGAAAGCTGCACTCCTGCGCTTGATCTGCTCTGCAAAGAGGCGTTAGGGCTGCAGGATGAACACGCCGGTGCCTCTCGCAAGCCATAAATCCACCGAGCCAACAGTATGCTTGCAACAAGGTAAAATCAAAGATGACTCCAGAGAACAGGACAGCTTGATTGGCATGAAACTGGAACTGGAGAATAAATATAGCATAGATGTGCTGTATTTATTCTCCAATAATATAACAATAATATTGGTCAGCTGGCATAGGGATGAAGGAATGAGACTAAAACTGCAGCAAGGGGAAGAGGAGGATAAATAGGGGGGTTGTGAAGAGCAAAGTGCTGGACTAGATTGCCTGGGGAAGGGGTGGAGGCTCTGCCGTTGGAGACTGGACATAGATGTGTCAGGAACAGTTCAGATGGAGCTGATCCTGCCCTAGGGATGGATCAGACCTCCTGAGGTCTCCTCCAAGACTATTTTCTCTGATTTTCAATGCTTAGACATAATAATTTGAGGAATTTTGGCAGAGAACTCATCATTATATGAAATACGTTAGTGCACAGGGACAAGGAGGAGTAGGGTTATATATAGTTTATTCTTTTCACTTCGAATATTTTATCTCCACTATGTTTTGTTCCTCAGCAGCAGCCAATTAGAGGACAGGACAGCACTCCTCTCAGATGAACGCACATTGCAGCGAGGTCCATCAGCCACCCCACAGGATGGCCAGAGGCAGTCCATCAAGGCGATGTGCCTCACAGGTCCCATCCAACACCAGAGGTCCAGGAGAGCCGGCTCATTTTTCCAGTCCTGCCTTACTGGGTGAGCTTGAGCAAGCCACTACCCTTTTGCCTTTTATTTTTGACATGAAAGAGATGTTTTGTATTTCTCTTCAAAAGCCTGCTTTCACTTTTAAAGAGTGAAGCCCAGAAGCAGCCTCCTGTGGTTGGTATGGATAGGATTTAGGAAAATGAAGACCTACGGGTTCTACTGCATCTCAGGAAATTCATCTCTCCTTCAGGTGTCGCATCCACCTTCCCATAGCAGAGACGCCACCACACCTACCCCAAGGCATTTACTTTCCAGATGACCTCTGCAAGACTCAGTGAGCACAGATATACCCAGGCTGAGACCTGTTTGCCACCCAGCCGTGCGTTTTGGCACGACAGAGCCCCTACACTACTAAACCAACATGGAAACGGTTGTTTGACAGCCACCACTGAACACTGGAGATGTAACTTGGTAAGGAAGAACTGACCACCAGCATCGTTCCAGTGCAAACACCTGTGTAGGAAGCCACAACCGCTGGTCCTTCAAGCCCTCACTGGCAATGGGAGCTGGGTTTGTAAGCTGCAGGGCTGGTCCAGCTCTGAGTGTCTACTCCCACTTCCTGAACCACCACACAGCACAAATGAGGAATAATTTCAACTATCCACAAAAAAAACCAGGCAATGGTGAAATCCTCATATCTGTATCTCCAAGACCCCCAAGAACAGCCACGCCGGATACAGAGACTTGTCCACAACTACATCAAATGCCAAGTCCTCCTCCCACATAGCTGGTGGCATCTGGCATGAAGAGTTTCATGACGTTTGAAAAGACACATGTGTCTGCAGGTGAAAAGCAATGGCAGGGCCCCCAGGGGTTAAGCACGTTGCCATCAAACCAAACTGGCCCAGTTCTACACAGAAGCTGAGGCTGAAAAGAGCTGAGCTGCAAAAATGAGACGGAAGTTTCTGGTGACAGAGGAACGAGCAATGCAAGAAACATGCATAAAAGGGAAAGCATTTGGTGCTCTGGTCCTCTTCTTAGGGAAAACCAACCAGCTACAAGGATGAATTGCAGGAGGGGACGCCAAGGGTAGGGGGTGCCGTCATGTGGAGCTGGGAAAAGCAAAACATAAAAGTTATTTATAAGGTGCCAGTAATAGGAAGGTGCCATGTGGGAGTCTCAGTCTGGCTAAGGGNAAAAAAAAAAAAAAAGTGTCAGACACACAGGACAGGGCTGGGACAATCTTATCCACCATCATCCTGCAAAAAGCAGCCTTCCTGACTCTCTTTTTATTTATAGTTTCGACTAATAACTTGTTATGCATTGAACACCTTGCACTTCTGCAGAACTTGCCGTGTGAGGACATTAGAGCATCTCACAAGCGCACGTTGCACTTAGCACCCACAACCACAAGTACTTCCGACGCATTTAAAAGGAAGGCATCACACAGAGGCATCATCTCCCTTACGGAGCTGGGCAGAGCAGCTCAGTGAGATGTTAAGCCCCGCAGACGTGAGGAAGGAATCCATCTCAAATATGTGCCCCAGCCAAAGCACCACAGCTCCCAGTCCTCCCAGTATAAACGCAGCTTTTGCCCCACCAAGTAGAAGTGCAGCAGGGCTGGATAGAGCTGCTGTTGCGAGAAATCAAAAAATCAACACGGGAGTAAGAAATTAGCTTTATGTGGTCTAAAAACTATTAAAAAAAAAAGGAAAAAGAAGATAATCACAGACCTGAGGACCTGAGTAACCTCCCTTTGTACATATACACATGGATAAAGACCAGGCAGAAAAACAGAAATACAATTCAGAAGCTTCAGCTACCAGAAATCCATGATCCCTGATGGGGACAGAAACATGCGGCGGAGGGTGGGGACTGTCCCCAGGTGCTGGCACCACTCTGCCATTTAATCAGTTCAGGTGTGTGTTAAAAGCCCCCTGAGAGAGCCTTCCTCCGGCCGACGTCCCCGAGCTCGGCTGCTCCGGGGTCACAGTTTGCAGCTCATTGTTGACAGCCACACACGCAATTTCTTAATAATTTACATGACAAAGTTCCCTTTCTCCTGCCCCCAGTGTTTTAATACCGCAAATCCAAGCCAACGACAACTTGGCGCCCTGCAGTAAACTGGAGCCTGTCCTGAGCTCAGAGATGCTCCGGCCCCAAGGAACCGTGTGGGAAGGCACATTAGCTGTAGGTGCTGATTCTCTGTGACTTCAGACAGGCTGAAAACGATCATCTTCACTTAAAAAGTCATCTATTCCATCTTAAGACACTGGCTGTAGCAGCCAGAGGGATCTCGCATTGTGTGCAATTACAACTCACACCACAAACGAAGTGACAAGTCTTCATCGTCCTGGTTTCCTTGTTGTTTTTAGGGGCATCGCTGCAGCACTGACGGAGATAACACTTTGCTGACTCTTTGACTGCAAACAGGCCATTTGGTAAAAAAGAGCCGAGGCGGTTAAACCCACACGAGCAGGATTGTTCTCCCTTGCCGGGAGCACCGAAAAAACCCTCAAAACAACAAATCCAACCGGCCACAAAGCCCAACCACCCAGCGCGCCCACTGATTGCAAACAGTCAGTCGGACGAACCAACTTATGTATCTATCTCACGGCTTCTGCCAAGTTTGCACTGTAAAAAAAGAAAAAAAAAAAAAAAAAGATTAATCTCAGCGTTGTGATGTAGAGCCGAGATGAGGACGTGCACTGCGCTCCCCAGCAGCGGCACTGGGACGGCCAGCACAGCCCACCAAGGCAGCTCCGGTGCCGTTGGATTTAATTAGCCTGGAAAAACTAACTCCTTCGTTCAAGACCATCTTCATCCTCGCGTATTTTGTCACCGCACAGCTCCGCAGGTGACTGCAAGGAACTGGGTGGGTTCAGGAGCTCAGGCTCCTTTGCAAGAGGAGGGGGAAAAAAAAAAAAAAAAAAAGGGAGAAATAGAAATTGTGCAGATAGTGTGCAGAGAGATCCCCAAAGGAAACTCCCACTCGTTCAGGGAGAGAAACACCTCTCCTAACAACCAGCGTGGATGTTGCCTTCCCAGTTTGGTCAAGCTCAACATTAGGATTAAGCAAACATCAAGTAGAGCTGGATTTGGCCCACGGTCATATGGCATCGCTGGAACCACCACGCACTGCCGGAGAAGGCAGTTTGGGGGCTTGGTAGAAGTAATCCCGCACACGCCGCTCTCAACACACTGGGATCTTTGAGGATCGAAGCAGGCTTAGCATCTTGCCACTTCCCTTTAAGCATCTCAAAACTCTGACAATTTTCTCTTAAGCTAAAATTAAAACGTAGAACCAATAAATCAGAGAATTTTCTCCTCCTCTCTCCTGGGAGAGCTTACATTTTTCACATGAAGTATTCCCTCCTCCCTCCTGGTACACATTTTTTATGCACAGATGTCTTTCTCAGCTGCTCCCTAAATCTCTCTGCCACACCAGCATTGTCTCTTTTCCACCACATGTAATATTTTAAAGCCACTCAAGTCTGAAACTTGTTCGAAGCCAAGTGATGAGCTCATCTGCAATTTAATAACTTAGCACCAGTTCACGCTGTCAGCAGCAAATCACGAATCGCTGGCTTTGGAGAAAACGCCCAGCATCTGGCTCCAGTCACTTGGATGTTTTTTCCGCACGTTCCCTTTTCCTAGGGAACTCTACCTGGATAGCAAGTGGAACTTTCAAATAGGAAGGGTGTAAGCATTTAAAATGATGGTATTTACGAGTCAGGCAGGACCATGGCTTTCTTGGTGTAGGCTGGAGGGGTGTTTTTCTAGCGTGCACCCAAACCCCTTCACCCTGCTGAGATGGTTTGGGAAGGTTTGCTCACGTGTGGCAGGAGAAGGGGAACATCTCTGCATCCCTGAACCACCTCTAGCCCCGACATCCCCACGGGCACTGGCAGGAGGGGGCCAAGAGGACATTTTCAGAGCAGCACATTCGACAGCACATCCGCCCGCGCGAGGCAGCCGGAGCCGACTCGAGCAGGATTTGGGATTAATGACACAAAACAAGCAGAGAAAGTCAGGAATGCAGAAGTGACTGAAAGCAACCCAAAGGCTGCGAGCGGATCAAAAAAGCACCGGGGAAGGAGCCGCCGACGCTGAGCACATCATCTCAAGTCCTGCTTTGCCAGGCAAGGCTAAGGAGCAGGGAGAGGAGATCACTTTGGGACTAAGTAGAAAAGCAAAAGTCTTGCTCAATTCATTTTGCCGCGCATCCTCCCTGCCGTCACTCGTGACCTTCCTGCAATTTGTTTGATTTGTTTCCAGCTTTGGGAGGCCAAGAGAGAGTCAAACCACTCATCGGTCCTTGGGGACGGCTTACCCACTGGAAGGAAAGCTTCCTGCCACCAACTAGTTGCATTCAGCCTCCACAGGAGGAGTCTTCTGCAAATGGCAAATGTAGCAAGGCAAAGCTATTAAAATTTNTGAATTTTAAATCAAAGAAGTCCAGCAGAAAAATGTAATGTCTCCCTCCACAACAGCCAGCGATGGAAACTTCCAGCCACAGCCATGAAAGGCATAAGAGAACCCAATTATTTTGGAAAAACACCAAGCCAGGTGAGATCCCAGGCACGGTCAGATCTGCTGCTCCGCAGAGCTAAAGCTGTGCTCGATGCTCTCTTCAACCTGGGTCCCTTTTGCAAGCCCCAACCACAGAAACAGCCTTTCCACCCAAAAACCAGCCCAAACTAAGAGCTCACCATTGACTCCCCCAGGCCAACACTACCCAAGCAATGCTGTTTTCCCAGTGAAAAAGGAAAAATAAATGCAAGGTATTTAGGAGCTGTACTCCCGGTTTATCTTTCCCTAGTGCCAGGTAAAAGGACTTGTCATTCTCCTTCTGCCGCCTGTCAAAAAATGCAGCACAACAGCAGCTACCAGTTGAGCAACCAGCTTTTGAAGCTCCAGGTTGTGCTTCACGCAGCATCACGTAATACTCCCCTAAGCCACAAGCAGCCATAAACAACGGAAGTCAAGCCCGTTTTCGCTTCTTAAACTATTTATCACTGCAAACCGAATTGCAGTTGGAGGAAAATTCAGCAGGTCCACGTAAGCAGCCATACAAGAAAGCAGGTTATGCTGTTGCTGCTTTCGTTAACACAGAAGCAAATGCAGTTACCAGCTGCCCAAACGAGGTTACTGTGTAAAACATCACCCCGAGCTTCTGCAATCACGGCTGCTCATAAACATCCCGATAGCTGCTATTTTGGCCAGCACCTCTTCCAAAACTGCTTCTTATCTCCACTAATAGCCAGGGCAGCATAATGAATTTCCAAGCGGAGATATTGGTAGTATAAACAAGGCTCGGGCATGAAGGAAGAGAAGGATTAATATTGTGGGCAATCAATCATCTGCAGCAACTTATCTGGGAAAAAATGATTTCACGAGGTGAGCATTAGGAACGTGGTGAGTAAGGTCAGCTCAGAGAGAGAAGCATGTGAGATGTGACTCAAGGGCGAGCACGGGGTGGGTTGCTCAAAGGCTACGGGGTTGGTTTGCTTGGAGGACATATTTTGCTGCTCTACCCCCACACCTCGTCAAGCACCCCTTTCAAAACAAGCAAAAAAATTATTTCTTGCCTTAAATCCTTAGGATGTTTGGAGTCCATCGCAAGTCCTCCAATGTCTGGTTGACTTATGAGGTTACCAAGCCACTGTAAAACTTGGTGTTTGTGGATTTGCCAGCTGCAACCGGCCACAGCGTCTAGGATGAGCCTCTACCTCTTTTGCATGTGATGAGCCCTCCAGTATTTGCTTCACGGCTGGTACATTTGGTGCTGCTTTACTTTCGAAGACGAAGCAACGTGGAAGCGCACTGCAGGAAAGTTTATCTGCTTGGCGGATTTATTGCAGCCCAACAGCCCTGGTCACCCGCATACACCCCCTATAAACCATCCGTTTATACATTGCAATAAGGTGTTTTACACATGCTATAAACAGCTTAATTCTTAACTGGGTGCCCTAAGGAAACAAGGCTGAACTGGTCACGTTGTCCATCCACCTCCTTCTCCTCTCCCCCAAACAGGTCTTTAACACATCAACCAATTTCATGGGTTGAGAGAAGAGTAAAGCATCTGAAAGGTAATGACTTTCCAACAGGTTTTGGGAAAAAACAGACCTCAGCAATGCAAAGATGCCCAACTTTTCACCTTTGAAGAAGGCAGGCAGCAGTTATCAGCCACACACGGGTTTGGCTGTTACCAGGCAGCCGGTGCTCAGACCAGTACGTCTGGATGAAGCATTGCAGAAGGCATCTTGGGAACCTCCAAAAAACCCCAGCAATTACTACTGCAAATTTCTATGTCTAATCCACCAGACTGGTGCAAAAATGGAGTTTAAACATGTGGGATATTTTCTGTTTAAGAGAGTAAATACTGGTTTATAACCAACAATTGCTCATTCAAGCCTCAAGTGAGGGTGCAGTTAGAGAAGAGAGTCAATGTTTCAGGGAAGACGTAAACATTTCCCTGGCAGATTGACTCAAATAATAAATGGTGGCAGCTTGAACCCCCTCCAGGAGGCTGGAATTATTGAAACTCGGAGAGACGGATTAATGGGCAGAGATACGATGCCACCATCCATCCAATAAACAACTGCGAGTACGAGATCTGCAGAAGAATGCGCTGCGTTTATTTTAAACTGCGAGGCAAATGCAATTACCCCAATTGGAGTTTGGCCAGACCACAGCTAACAGACTTCTTCAGGAGAGCGCCTGTGGATATTTAATGAGAACAGATAGCTTCAGCTACCCACCCCATTTTGATTTACAGTGGGATCCCAGTATAGAAAACGCTTGGAAACGCTATTTGCAGAAGGTGACCCCAGGTCTTCCTTTGAACAATTATAAAGATTTAGATCCATCACTGCCTTTAACACAAGCGTTCGTCTTAAGCTCACAAAATATTATTCATTCATCCCTTCTAAACCAGCGGGAGCTGCCCACATCTCGGTTTCCCATCCAACCCGGTGCATCGATCTGGGGCCGTTGCTCCAGTTGGGGCTCCAGCCCCAAGCCAGGATCCTGCTGGCCAAGCAGAGCCTGCACCAGAGACCTTCTGGTGGGACTTGCCACCTTTTCCTTCTCCTCCCCAGACGGATGGGTGACAACAGCACCCTCCCAGCAGTCTCAGCCCTAAGGCACCAGAACCTCTTTTGCTCTGCACCGAAATGTTCCCAGGGAGAGGGATTCCCCCACGGTTTTCCTCCTGCAAAGGAAAGATGAGGGCAGAAAAAGCCGCAGGTCTGAGGGCAAGATGTGGAGGAGGCTGTGAGCAAACACGCCGGTCTCTCCAGTTTGCCGATGGCCGAGTGCAGACACCGAAGGGCTGCTCTCACGGCCTCCTGCTAGCCAACCCCACCCAGAGCCCACCACGTTACCTGGCTAAAATCCAAGGAAAAAGGTTAATGCATCAACCCAGCAAGACGCCCACCCTATTAACTCTGCTCTTGCTGCTGGAACTCCCATTAACAACTCCGTGGTGAAGCATTAAAAGGAAATATGATAAATTTAATCAAGCATTTGCCATTTCTTCCCTTGTGTGTCTGCTCAAAGAGCTTGCTGGAGGAAAGCTGGATGCCGACTGGAGCGTCCAAACCACAGGTCAGAAGCAGAACTTCAATTTATTATTCTTTTTGCTCTGTGACTAGTGCCTTTGACTATTAAAAGCAGCAGGGGTTGCACAGGGACTCCTGTCCCAGCACGGGTCGGTAGCTGATCCCCAGGACAAAGGCTACACACCTCTCCCCCCCGCCACCCCACATGCACAAAAATACTTATTTTCCCTTGCAAAAGTCCCTGAGATCTCTGTCGGAAAATGGAGTTACAGGACAGGATGCATCTCATCTCCCGTCAGGTAATGATCCAGGTTTGTCACCTAAGCTCAGTCTGCTGTCAATTCACATGAAGATGGTGATTCATCCCCTTCTAAGGCAGCTGGGCTGAGTCAGTCTCTGGATGTGGCTGTCTTTTTCAGTTATCTGCCAAGAAAAGCCCCTCTAATTAGCTTATCCTCGGCATTTAATGTTTAGGCAACTGGAGCAGGAAAATCCCACTCGTACTGTTCTGACCTTTGTTTTCCAACACAGCAAGCTCGGAGCTCTGCATGGCTTTCGTACCCACTCTTCCAGCCACAGAACAGCCCCATCTGTTTTGCAGCTGATCATCCATCAACACTAGTTACATTTTTAAGTCTTGCTTTAGGCCCCCACTGTTTTGTTGGGGGTAACTGGGAGCTCAAACAACCCTTATCCTTGGAAGGTGACAGCAGATGCTTCATGGGCACTGAAGAATTTTTTGTGCATGCAGATATCCTACCATGTTGCGTTCACATGCACTGAATACACACAGGCATATCTTTATAATAAGTATTTACAGAAACAACAACAAAAACGGCAGAGCTGAAATCCCTGCAGGAAAGGGGAAGAGGTTTCCAAATAGAAGACGGCACTGTCAGATGGGGAGGAATCACGCGTCTTCGTAATTTCCACTCCCCGTTAGAGACCGCCCCAGCGGCTGGGCATACAAGTGAACGGTTCCTGACACAAGAGCAGCATTTACAATCACACGTCTTTCCCTGTTTGAAATTACAGACCACTCTTCCTGCACACACTACAACTGATGAGAGTTCCTGGAGCAACACCGAGCCTACAGGCACTTTGTGCAATCTGCTCCTTATCCCCCACCTGCACATACTGCATTTCATTAACAGGAACGAGCCAAACACCCTTGCTTTACACATCCCTCGAATATCCCTGCTAAGGGATACGCTAAGAAGAAAGACCAAAAATCTTGACTTAGATGGCTCAACCTTAATAATGAATCAAATGTTCAACAAGGCTTGAGCGACTGTGCTGTCCGTCCATCCTTCCACCTCTCTGTCCTTCCCCAGATAACCGGGCGTCAGCCAGTCTCATTAAACTATGGGAACGGGGCAAAAGTCTCAAAGGTAATTAAGGTCCTCTAAGTTTTGGGGAATCGTTGTCAGTGGAAGGAAGAGGCTCCCGTAAGGGAAGGGCCAGGACTTGGCTGGGGTGCACGCTGCATGGCAGCAGATGGACGGACAGGAGGACAGATGGTCTGCAGCTGGGCCAGATGCTCCACAGCTGCGGTCAGGGTTGCCCAGCTGGGATCTCAAGGAGGACACTGGGAGCAGCTGGGTTTTCCCCGAGCTGAGGTTTGGCTGATGTGATGGACAAGCAAGATAAGCCAGCAGAAAAGCCAGCCTCACCTGGTCCTGCACTGCAGACCACCCTCTTTTCTAAACAGAAAAGATGAGAGAGCAGGAGCCCTCACCTCTCAACTGCTCCCTGCTCTAATCCAGCCACTTTCTCCAAGTTGCCCTCACTTCACAGATTAACACGACATGGCATGAGCTGCCTGGCTCTGACATTAATTCTGTTGAACCAGCCTCTGGTTAGCAGGAAAGCAGGGTTTATTGCCTTGGCCCACTAGAGCCCTGTCTCCTGTTTCCAGCAGCTGCCACCGTGAGGTTTCAGGAGGAGGTCAGCGCGGGTCTCCTCCTGATGTACACCAGCGCAATGCTGCCCGCCGGGTGAAAAGCCCTCTCCGAGCACAGCGTAACCAGCTGCTCCCAAGAGAAGGACATGCCAACACAGCCAAGTACAGAAGGAACTGCACAGCTGAAAGGCCACATTTGCTTTTCCAACCATTCAAAATGCTGCTTCCTGAAGATCTCCCCTCCTCTCCTCAGCCAGGAGAGCTGTTGCAATCCAACGATGGAAAAAGAAACCTGAGAATTTCAGGGGATCAATCAGGTCTGTGTTAGCAGTGCTGCAGCGGGGGTTACCCACACCTATCTGATTTGAGGGGGGTTGTTTTGAGGTACAGCTCTGCCAAGCAGCGAGCACGCACACACAGCCACGCGAGCCACCGGGAAACACTCCCACATCATCCCCAAGTACTGAAATTCCCAGGCATGCCACGCTGAACCTGCGGCGTCGATAATGATGTTACCGTTATCACCGGGAAGCCTCCTGGACCCCCCGCCAGCACCCAAAAGAAATCAATCCGTTCCTGCACATACAATAAGAGCTTGCAATCCAATAACTGCTATCTAAAACCTGGTTTCACTTCCAAGCCCTGGCTTGATTATTATTGCATTAGCTATGGAGGGATGTATTGTTACTGCTCAATGAATGCTAAGCTCTACTTCAAAGGGACTGAATTTCAGCGGTGGAAGACTATACAAATGCTTCGACAATTGCTTTGAGATCCTTCAAAGCAGATAGGTGCTAGAATAAAACCTGAGATCTTATTGATACGGGCGTTAGTAAAAATAAGCGTCAATGATTCCTCGACACAGCTCTTCTCCAGAGTGCGTTATTCAAGGGAAGTAATTTAAGACATCTTTGAGAGAGAGAGAAATATTCAATTAACTCCTTAAAGCGGCTGCCGCAGAACAATATGAACGTTTCAAAAAGATCATTTAAATGAACGAATTGCAGCTGACTCCAATAAGAAGAGGTCAAGCCTTTTTTTTTTTTTGTGCTGTTTATCCCACTGCAGCAGCCTGGGTGAGGGGACAGCAGGGACAGAAATGGGTTTGGGTAGACAGAGGCAAGGGAAGAGCCAGACACCGCAACGCGCACCACTGGCGCTACCCTAAACACACCAAACGTCTCCAAAGCCCTGCCATGCGCTTGGGCTGCTGTCAGCACCTCTGGAAAGCAAACACACGGCTGAATCAGTAGGTGAAATGTTTTGCCATAGCCAAAACCATGCCCTGGTAGGCAAGGCAATGGGTATGGTCCCCTCCTGTCTCAGCCTGAGCACCCCCTCCTCTACGTGTCGCTGCAAGACGACATGTATTAGAGATTTTGCACTGTAAAACCTTAGAGGGAACATGATCCAGGTAGATTTTAGCTCAAAGCAAGAGATGAGAAAGTAGGGTTGAACTTGACATTGAAATAAACCCTCCTTGCCCCTTTTCTGCATTGAGACTTATCCTGAGTTAACAACAGCCTATTCCATGCCGAGGATGAAGCTTCTTTCCATGCTTGGTACCTTCCCCACAGTTAAAAGAGGCTTCCAGCAAAGGAGCAGAAAAACAACCCCCACAGCACCAAACTCATTTGCTTACTTAAGCCAGAGCAACGGGAATGGAATAAAAATAAAGGTTTCCACAGCTTCTATCGGCTTGCCAAGAAGGCCAGCATCGCACAAGTAATTAATATGGACAACATGAATTTCAATTCTTTCATTTGCAAATCCAGCATCCCAGTCATTCTCAAGCAGGGGCAAAGTCCGTTCATAAAGCAGATCCATGTAATGGGATTCAAAGCGCTGGCAAATCAATACATAACACACTTGTATGCTAGAATAATCTATGCTTCGCATAATAATTACAGTAACTGTAATGCTGCGCATTTATATGGAGACATATTCAAGACCAGCCCAGGCCACCTAACGAGCTCGGCGGGGTCTGTTTCTCCTGCAGTGGGATGCAACCGGCACCGGGAATGAACGGCTGCCGAAGAACTGCCCAGCAAGAAAACCAGATAAACCTGTGCCTGAAGCGGTTGCAGCAGGGAGAAGAAATCAGGGAGGATGCTATTTAACACAGAGGGCTGGCACTCCTAACTTCACTCAAAAAAAGGGAAAAGGACATATTATGTGCCATCATGTTCTTGTGATTACGATAAAAAAAGGCTTCCATCACTGAATGGAGATGCACAGCCACGGTCACCACCCAGCGTGTTCCCAAAAGCCACGCCAGGGGCAGGGGTTGCTCGAGCAGCGCAGGGAAGGGACAAACTCCTCGGCAATCCCATCTCTTCATGAATTAGACTTGGAGCTGGCGGCCCGTTTCTCTCCGGACACTGAGAGCGGGTGTCTCAGAAGCAGTTTCATTAAACACCCACCACACGCAGTTTTGCACAAAGATACCCACCGCGCCGAGCCGGTGAGCTACCCCCCTATGTATGGGATGATAACAGACACGCTCTCAAACCAGCCACATCCACGCAGCTCCAGCCTAGGGAGAAGCTGGGGTATCACGCGCTTCTCCAATTAACCTCATCAATCCTGCGAAACACCTTTTTTTGCAGGAGCTGTGCCTAAAAGCACGTGATGCCAAGGTGATGGGCAGCACGAGAGGTGAGGCTGCAGGCAGCAAGGCATGGCTGTGCAGCTGAACCCCAGAGGATGCCTGGCACCAGCATCCACAGGCAGCGAGGGTTTCCCACCGGCACTGCTTTGCCTGCGATGCTCCGATCACCACTGAGCTCCACATGTGCATGAAAAGATACTGCAAAGGTGTGAGAGAAGTACAGCAGGAGCCATGGAGAGCTGCTACCTGCTCTGTCCCCATCTCTTCCTTCTGCTTTCAGGCAGGTTATTAAGTGACTTTCCCCATTTTTCACGGGGGAAGAAGATGATCAAAGACTCCGTAAGTCTCACAAATGATGAAGTTATTCTGGTTTTAGGGAGGTACTCCCAGCCCCGTTTGTTATCGGCAGCAGGAGTCAGGGCTCTCCATGTTAGTTGCTGAATTGCTGCACCATCTTGAGCAAATAATTTCTCTTTTCTTCAGCTTCCCCAGCAGCAAGATGGAGGAGGAAACAACGGAAAGCTGAGCAGATCTACAGTGGCGCAAAGGCGCCTGAAGATGCAGGCAGCATCCTCCGCATCTTGAAAAGCCTGGTCCCCAGCCCTGGGGCAGTGTGAGCTTAGTGAGTAACTCCCCATAACCGCACTGCTTCATCCCTCCAGGGTGAAGGGAGGATGCAGAGTCTTGCCCTGAATGAACCAGAGAAGCTGAGTCTGAGCAAGTTAAACCCCCGTCCCCGGACTCACACTCTGCTGCCTTCTGCCTTTAACATCCACATTTGCAAACACCTTCAGCTGGGAGGCCACGGTTCTGCTCTCCTCCTCCTCCTTCGGGATATCTTATCTCGTGCTTGCCAAGTCAGAAAACCACTTAAATACCTGATTAACTATAAGCACATGTTTAAGTCCGACTGAAGCCAAGGGGCTTTGATTAGCAGAGCACTTAGTACAGGTTTTTCCTAAGCAAAACGTCCCTTCTCCGCTGCCCTCTCCACCCAGTCCCTTCACGGCAGCACAGGGTACAATTTGAGAAGCAATGGCCAGGACACACTGCGGCCACCAGCTCGCCAGAGCGAAATGCAGCTTAAGAGATCAGCAGCAGAGCATTTAGCACAAAAGCAGGCAATGAGACCCCAGGGGACACAGGCAATTTGGAGGCTGGGCTGGCCCGAGAAGCGCTCTGCCCTGCGAGAGCCAGCGCACTAACTCACCAGCAAACGCTTCCAGTAAGCGCTATTAAGATCCTCCTCTTCATTTCACCACACACCGCTGCAGAAGGGCTTGAGGGCGGTGGCTGCGAGGGATGTGACACATTAACCTACACGTGGCCAGAGACCCCCGCACTTGGCCAAGAAGAGAAATTCTTCCCAGGTTTCATCTCTGGTGATGAACAGACACAGAAAATAAACAGCCTCTCTGCTTTGCTCCATGCCTCTTGCCCTCTTTGCAGGCTCTGGGTCCACTCCAAGGGGGAAGAGGTGCTCTCTGCACCCCCAAAAGCCAGAGCAGCACCCCCAGGCCAGGCAGGGTGAAGCAAGGACATGCCCTCCTGCCCACCCGAGAGCTGCCTCCCACTCAGAAAGGCAGCAGTACGTCTTGTTCAGCAATAAGATGTGTCAAAGTCCCCCCCTGGTTAAAAATTAGAATATTTCTGCTTTGTTTGACAGTCAGGGCCATTAAGCTGCTCTTGTTGATATTTCATTTCCCAGCGAAGATGCCGGCAGCGTGCGCCAAATGAACTCGGGATGACCTAGACAGAAAACATACCTTTGCCCAGGAAGCTCCTACGAAGGAAATTCAGCACGTGATGGATTTGTGGCGGTGCAACACCGGGTAGATGATAGCACGCGATTAGCCGACGCTCGTGCGTGATAACAACCGCGCCTCAAGCTCACTTTGCAGGAGACAGCTTCATCCAAAACCTGCTGCTTCCACTGCTGAGTCACACCAGAGCCCCTGCACTTCCAGCTGATGCAATGCAGATTTCAGTACCAGCTTTGACTTCTCATAACTCCCAATTAGGAGTTTCCTTCCACCAGTAGCTTCTACCCAACCTCTGCTGCTGGGGTCTGAGACAAGGACCAAGAGGACCACCAGTCAGTCTCAGTAACAAGGCAGGAGGCAGCTCGAGAAGAGGTTTACATTGGAGATCGCGATTCCTGTGTCAGCTCCTATTCTGTTTTCACACCCACGGGAGCATGGCTGAGCTCCATGCCCTGGCACTGAGATTAAAGACCTGGATTCACGCAGTTGGTTCTCACAAGTTTAGCATGGTCAGAGAGGCCAAGACACAAGAAGGAAGTGGTGCCGAAAGGGAGCTGTGGCTCACAGTCCTCCACTGACCTGCACACCACCGTGCCTCCTCCTCCTCCTCCACCCGGAGCTGATCCGCATCTCCCAAACACCCGGCTCCACACAAACGGGTTCCCTCGTCAGGAAGGCAGAGCCCCTGCACCAGCAAAGAGTCGCTGTTTGCACAGAACAGGCACCACGGACTCAACCATTAGATATCCCATTTGGAACCAGCCAAAGCAGGAGTTTCCACTGAGGGATGGAGGTGCCCGACAGGCCACTGGGGTTTCCTTCTTGGCAAGCAACAGTGAGGGCCAAAAGGATGAAAGGACAGCTGGTGGTTGACTCTGTGATTTTTGGCACTGGTTTTCATTCAGATAGAAAGGCCTGCACTCTCAATGAAGATGCTGACATAAACCTCCATGGGGTGGTTTTGGGATGAAGGCTTGTAGCATCCAGCATGTCAGCTGGTCCGGGCAACCCTCAGGTCCTTCATCTTAACACTCTGCAGTCTTCATCCGCAGAGAAGCAAAGCAGTTTTCCATTTAACAAGTTGCCTGCAGAGCCTTCCTCCTACCTTGTCCCAACCTGGTAAAGCCCCCAAAACCAGACTGAACTGGACCCGAGTGTTGAGGTCTCCTTGAAGTGGATGGGCATTAAACAGAAGTATTATTTCAAGCCCATCTTTCCAGGCTTTCTCTTCAACTGGGCCCTAGATAAACCCTTCAGCTGCATCTCCTGAACTAGAGTAACCGTCCCAGCTCCACATGGCTGATTAGTTGCCCAAGACCCATAGCCTGCACATCCAGCACCAAGGCACAGGCCACCAGATGGGCAGACTCTTGTCACCTCCAGCCCCGCAAGGTCCAGGGTGTCAGCTGCAAAACAGCATCTTCAGGCACAATGTTGGAGAACACATTGTCCACCATGGTGATCCAGCACAAGCATGGGCTGATCTCTTCCTTCAGCACACAGCTGGCAAGTCAGATCAGCCCCTCTGCCCCATCCCTAATGGCTTTAGGCTGTTATCGGTACATGCTGTTGGCTTTTCCTTCGTTTACCCTACCGCAGATCCTTCCTCCTCCATCAATTCCCACCATCCTTTTCAATTTCACCCTCCAAAACGTGGCTGTTGACCCCCAACACTGCTGCCCACACCAGTGGGGTCCAACACACACCACCTCCGGGGCATGTATCCCCATAGCTCACGCTGCGTTTTGCTTGTTCACTCCAAGGAGACAATTTCTGGAGTGCTTTTTGCACCTGGGAAACTTGCCTATGAGTTCTCCTCATGTAGCCTGCGAGGACAGCCAAAACCTCCCCTTACACAAACCTTGGAGGAACACCAGCAAAGCACCCAGCAAGAAGAGCCTCTCTCTCCATGCCCTGGGCTATTTCCCTGTTTCCTTACAATGTGACACCACCCTAGGAAGTGTCCCCAGACAGCAGCAGAGGCCCGAAATGCCGGCGGTAACAGAGTACCCTGCTAATCCCTCGTCCTTCTCTGTGGGTGGTTGAGCCTTCCTGGGAAAACTAAACTAGGCCCCATGAAACACTATGGACAAAGAATATTTCCACAGGTGCTAGAACAAAGCCTTTGGCCCAAAACTTTCACCACAGCTCCGGCATTACATGCCAGGAACATTTATTTTCCAACTTCAAAATAGCCAACACTAATATTTTTGACCACCAATTTCTCCCAAAGCTAACAGCAGAGACCGAAGAACCCTAGAAGCCTTCAGGATGCAGGAGCAACTTCTTAATATTGTTTTCCAGATACAACGGCAAGGCTGAATAATTGATGAAACTTGATGCAAGACGATGAGCTGAGAAAGAGCAAAGCCAAGATGAGCTCATTGCGCAGCCCCGTCTGCCAGCAAGCCAAGCTTTCCCTTCCCTGCTCTGGTCCCACTGAGACATCCACAGCCCTGAGCTGAAATTCCTCAATTGGCCTGAAACAGCTGATTTCAATATCAAGACAGCACTGAGATGCGACTAATACAGTCATTGGGCTGGTTTCCAAGTGTAGAAGCCACTGGCCCGTGGCGAACCAGACACCTACAACCTCACACACAAGGGATGTGGGTAAACCACAGCATTCGCAATGGGCTGGGGTGGCATTTAACACACAATAACACCAAACGAGTCATGGGACCTTCTCCCCCCCCAAGAAACGCCAGAGAATCATGCTTGAAGGAAAGACTCCTTTTGCAAGACATGAAACAAGAAGAAAAAAAACCCTTGTTTCTCTCTGAAGATGCCACAGGCTGATCCAAAACCACCACTGACAAGTAAATAGGTTGGAAAAAGCTACTTCTGAGGGCTGGCAGGCTGACAAGCAGACTTAGTATGTGTTATCACTTTCCTTTTTTACTTTATCTTCCCTGACATGCCTGCTCAGAAAGAGATAAGGAGCAGCTGCCCCAAGCCTTCCTCATGGCTCTGCCACCTCCGGACACCGCCGTCCCTGTTCTTGGGGCTTTTCCTGCTCCAGCAGACGCTCTCCTTCCGCTTTACCGGGCGGACGCTCAGCCTTCCTGTCCCTCCATTCCCTCTGCAAAGTGAGTAGGACAGATGCTTCCCCCCTTCCCTGGGTTTTGGAGGGGGGATGAAGGCAAAGACGGTGAGGTGCCCAGCTGCTGCAAGAGGGGAGCCGCAAGACCCCATGTGCCCGCTTCCCAGGGGCCATACACCTTTGCTCTTCACCCGTTAGCCCTGGCAAACCCTTTTGGCCAAGCTGATCAAACCAGCCCCTTTATGGTTTGCCTGGGGCTTTCTCCCAACCTGTGCACAGCCCACCAGCGCCAGGCAGTGAAGCCACGTCTCTCCCCACGCGCCATGGTCCTGCAACCTGCTGCTCGCTCCCCCCATATCACCACCTCTATGCCGCATTTAGCTGCCGTAATGGTAAAACCTGGGTCAGGCCAAGAAAATCGTGCCTAATGCAAAAGCATTGCACTAACACACACGGCAGAAGCTCGTGACCCCCAGGTCCTACTGCAGAACCCAACCACAAAACCAGCTTTTCTTTCTCACCACTCTTTCTTTCGCTTTGTGCAACTCCCTCTGGAGAGAGTTTCGTTCCATTTAATTAGCAGCAAAGCCTGGAGCACCCGAGCTGCAAATCAGCCCTGTGGCATCCTGCCGGCTCGTGGAGATGAAGTATCCGGAGACGGAGCTTGCTCAGCGCCGGGTCCCACCAAGGCTTTGCACGTGGTGCTCAGCAGCAAGACGTTATTCTCATCCTTCTGCAATCAACAGAAGCAGAACTGTGAAATGACCTAAACCTGCAGGAATGGCACTTTATCCCTGCCTTTGGGCAAACCAGGACAGGGATTATTTCAGGCTCTTCCATATTTTTGCTCCGGCATTGTCTCCTCTGAAGGGAGAGCTCAGAAGCAAACACGAGTCCTTGTAGAAAATACAGCTGATTTACAAGATGTGGCAACACTAAAAGAGAATTTTTTAAAAAATGGCTTCCAGGAAAGGAGTTCAGAAGTTTATTTTCTTTGTGTTGGTGCAGAATAGCAGCTGATGGGCAAGAGATGAAAGCACCCCACGCAGAGACTCCTTACCACGTTTCAGGGAGTTAATCTCACCAGAGAGCTGCTTTACATCTGTTTGAACAGGGATGGAGCAGTCGACCGGAGCCAAACCTTGCACTGGTGCCGATGGGCTGACCCTGTCACCTGCACCCTGCCCAATCCTCCACCCTCCTCCTCTGGACAGTAACAGAGTGGGAAGGAAACCAGAGGGAAGACCGACCAGACCCATTCATGCACGGAGAGCATGCAGGAGATCAGAAAGAGCACCGATGCTGTTTCTTTTTTGCAATTCAGCCTATCCATCTAACGACCAGTGCCGTGTACTGGAAAGTCAGCTGGTGATACGGTTACAGCAGCCGGTCCCCATATGGGAGCAGGGTCCCGCTGTGCTGGATGCTGCACACACACAGAGTCCCATGTTGCTTACGATGCACCCAGGAGGTTTATAGAGATGCACGTGTCCTAAAAGCCAGGACAACCCGGAGTCCTAGCAGCTCTCACAGCTCCCGACACCCTCATCCTAACGCAGCAAGGCCAGAGAGAAGAAATGCATCTTCTAGCATTCACCCATGTAAAGGAGTGGATTTTTTATACTCAAAAAGGAGATGCCAGAAAGCAGATGTTGTGCACATATAGTTCAATGACACCTTTTCCCCCTGCTTAAGTCAAATCAGTGAAAAAACGCAGCCGAACACTTCAGACGTGCTTGCACTTGCAAGTCCCAGGGAGGAGGAGCTCTCCCTAACGCGGGTCCCCGCGCATCCCGATGGATGTGGGTCCAGAGCACGCTCCTACTTCATACATGGGGAAACTGAGACACAAAGGAGAGTCCCCAGCAGCATCGGCTGGGGCTACGCCACCCTGCTATGAACAGCATCAGCCACGGCGCCATTCGACACGCCGCCGTCTCTCATTTGGGACAGAAATACGGCTTTCACCTACACCCATCAAGTGCTCACTTGGGTCAGGGTCTTTCCCGAGCCCGTTGTAACACGGGCATCGCGGCCCCGCTGCAAGTAACACCACTGAGACATGGAAGGAGCCTGTTTGCATCACCCACGCTGGTGATGCTCAGTGTTTTTAAGGGCACTTGGATATATGGTTAAGAGCCACAGCTCTAGACTGGAGAGAGGATGAAAAGCACAGCCTCACGCTCAGCGACGGCAAGGACAGGAGGCACAGTTCGATACCTGCAATAACGAGGGCCTTGCTGAATGCTCTTAATTCCCCTCCAAACCTATCAAGCTCTTAATTCCCCCCCAAATCTATCGAGCGCAACCCGCTGTTCAGACCGGCTGTATAAATCGCAGCCCTCTGCCCCGCTCGCTGGGCAGGCAGTCTGTAATTCCCACTCTACAGCAGTGGGAACAGCACACATAATAATATATTGATTTTGTCGGCTGTATGAGAGGCTGCCAGGCGGCCCAAGGAAGGGAACTGCCGAGATGAGGGTTTCCTCTCAGAACACCTGCAGAAAAATAGGATGTTGATTGGGAAGGTAATGGATGAGCCCATCAGCTGGGGAAAATTAACTCCGCTTTTTGCAGGGTGTTTCAAAAGCCTCCCATCTTCCCACCCCAAGACTCAATCAGTGCTGCAATTTACACCACGGGGAACTGGGAACCTTGCCCCTCGCTTACAGGAATATAGAACCAAAAGAAAGTCAGTAGGTTTTGGGGGTTAAGGGAAGAAATTAAGTATTTTCACATGGTTTTGTCCCATGCTTGTGTGTTTTTATTTCCAGCATAAGATTTTTAACTATTAGGGAGAGCGGATGCTATCCTGGGCTGGGATCTGGTATTTCGTACTTGGCTTAGAGGGAAGAAGCTTGGAAAGTAAAATCTTTCTTGAAGACTTTTATAGTAACTTCCCCCTCTGGCACCAGGGAATTTGGATGCTCCTCAGAGGATCCACCTTGGCAGGTGCCTCCAAACTGGGGCTAAGTGAGGCTTGGCAGCTACAGGGGTGGGATCCTCCCAGATCACCCAGTCTCTTCCCAGAAACCCAACGGTAAAGGCACTTGGCTCAGTAAAGAGAGCAGTAAATGCCCCACCTTGCTAAGGAAGAATTAAGGGTTGGCACAAGGATTCAATTCAATGACATGAACATTCAATTAATACAGCTATTTAAAACAGCTTTGAATATTAAACACATTTACTTTAAAACGCTCATTTCAAACAAGCAATTTAAGGTGATGCCAACCTATGGTCGTGCTTTAATATTAAACAGCTCACGTTTGCCTAGGCAAGCAGGATGCGCCGGCTGCCGAAGTTTTAAGGAAAGCCACTGATGAAAACACAACCAGAAGAGACTGAAGTGCAAACACAGCTTTTGGGAGAGCCTGGCTCTCTCGCAAGGACAAAGAAAACATCTTCATTTCAGTTAATTCACCTAGTCCGGCTCAACACCCAACTTCAACAAGCCAATGAACGAATCAGGGGCACGACGGAGCAACATACGTTTTCCAATCTGCAAGTAAAACAGCAACCCAAGAGGCCAAGATCACTAATTATGGTGACCAGAAGTGTAATTCATTATGTAAAATTAATACTAGAGTTAATGAATCGACTAGTTTTAAATGTAAAATGTGGTTTGAGATGTTTACTTTGTCTGCCCTACATATCCAGCATATTTTGAGTTTATTAACTGATCAAATAACATTAAAATACTAGTTTTCTGCATTTTAAACTCTTGTTTTCATCTCCATGTAACTTGAGTCAGAAATACAAAAAAATAAATCAATCGTGTAAACCCCAAATTCACCATTTCCCACCAGAATAAAAATATACAAAATTAATTACCCAGCCAAACAGCTGCCTAAATAAACGCCCCCAGATACACCAGGCTCCTTGCTCAGAAAAGGAAGTATCCGATTACACCAAGTAGAAGCAGCTCTTTACAACCAAACAGGAAAACGTCCTCTTTCTNAAAAAAAAAAAGCTTCTTAAAACAAGATTCCCTCCTTGCTGATTTTGGCTGCAGTCACTGCCATGGATGTAGGACATTCACACTCGCATCCCAAATTGCTTGACACTCTGCCCTTGCCCAGGAAGCCCACAGCAGCCAGCAGGCATGAAATTTTCCTCAAATACTCTCTTCTTCCAAGCAGGGACAGCTGTGTCCAAGTAGATGGGATACATGGAAACATATGAAGGAACATCAGAACGACTGCAAGCTTCATTAGCCCTGCTTATGGGCCACCATGGATCAACAGGGACCTTCAGAGAGGGGACCATCAAGGATGGGTTGTTTGGACAGGTCCGAGTCCTGCTTCTGCAGAGATTTGTGCTTCACTACCCTGAATTTGGTGAGCTCAGGCTGGACATGGGCCTGGGGCATAGTCAACACAAGCAAAACCCGTGGTAGACGCTGCAGTGGGTACAACACATCCCTCATGCACGGGAGTTGGGGGTCTGCCTCAAGGTGCTCTTTTACCTTTTGGGGTTTGCATCCTTCAGAGTCCTTCAGCTCTCACCCCCACACTTGCCATTTCATGGGATGCCCAACCTCCTGCTTTCCACTTCTCGCTGCAGCTGGGGGTCTCCCAAACCGTGGTCAGAGAGATGGTACCAGTCCCCACCACACACACTGTGCTCCATGGGACCAGCTCTGCAGGCAGAGAGGTGTCCCAGCAAAACCCCTCAGCACATCTCCAGCTAAAATAACCATTTCCCACCATCGACTGCAAAAGGCTGAAGGCACGTCTGCTCTCCTTCCTCAGCAGATTTTGCTTTCCCCTGCTGGGATTTAATTGTTGAGCCAAAAAGATCCGCCTGGCCTTGGGGAGGATGGGGGCGAAGAAACAGCCCTGCAGAACGCGACAGTAATTAATTGCTCGCCAGCTCCCAGCCATCCCCCGAGTGAGCTCAGTTTAAGCATCCCCAGAGGCAGAGGAAGAGTCAGCTCCGGTAGCGTTTCCCAGGGTGGTACCCGGACACAGGGCTCCCAGGCACAGATTCCCTTAGAGCCCCTTCGGTCTCGCAAACGCAAGGAATCTTTGTGCAAAGAAGATTGCTCCCTGCGAGACATAAAGATATGAGAACCATTAAAGGCATTATTTTTATTTTTTTTTAGATCCTGTTTTCCAAGCTCATAGTGCTTCGGAGGGGGGAAGGCAGGGGCCAGCGCTTGCCCGGTGCCCCTCAGCTTGACTGAGCCGCTCTGCACCCTACAGCCCACACTGACGGCTCACCTTTTCTAACCTGGCCGACATTCATTCTCCCAGCTAGCGCTCATTTTCTGTGGCTAAATGTAAAGCAAGGAGCTGAGAAGCCCAGCACACGCTTCCCCATCCTCCAAAGAAACACACAAACCCATCTCCCCTGCCGGTGAGGGTCCCGCTCAGAGTGCAGGCTGGTTGGTTGGGCTCTCCTTTAATTCATTAACGTTCATTTCAACCCAACTACTATTAGAAGTTTAGGGATGGTGCCTCAGAAGTGATCTCTTGTGCAACACATGAATGCAATCCCCTGCCCGCCCTGATCGCACCCACAGTCGTTGCGAAACCTGGCCGGGACGGGCAGGCGGAACAGCGCCAGTGGGAAGCAGGAGCAGGTCTGCAGCGGAGCAGCCCTGGAAATGCTGCTGCCGTTTCTCGGAAACCAACCTCAAAGGCAAAAGGGGACATTAAGGGCTGAAAGCAGCAGCTCGATCTGCTGCCTGTGGACAGCAGACCTCAAGGAAACCCTCCATGGGCCAACAAGGACGCGCAGGCTGTTGGAACCCGCGCAAAACCCAGAAACGTCTCATAAAGAACTTCCTCCACTGCTAACAAACCCGCTCCGTGATGGAAAGAGAGCCAGACCTCTAGGGAGATACAACATAAAGAGGCCCTAAGGAATGAGATATCCATTGAGATACCCAAAGGCATGAGGAAGGAGACATCTCCCGTCGGCTCTGGTGCGTGTCTGAGGCTCTCCCTTGAGCTGGCAATGCTCAAACCCTCCCACAAAGAAAGCGTCGCTGACTTTGAAACACAAGAAGCCTGAAATGCAGAGAGTCTTGAAAAGAACGGAGAAAACCAGAAAGCTCGAAGCAGCTCCTGTTCACAAAGCAGCAAGGTCAGAGCCAGGAGTAATTGGAGCTAAAACCCTCAGCTTGGGGAGGAATGGAAAGGACAATTTGCTTTTGCTTTTAGAGGCGAGATTAAATTTATCATTAGCTGGTCTTTTCTCCAAAATCTGGAGAAGAAAGAGGCTGAGATACACAAAAGAAAGAAAGGGAATTATGCGTTAAATCACATTAGGCTTTTGTCTGGGACCTGCAGAAGAAGTTAAATGCTAAAAAAATCCTGTTTCTCTTTGTACAAGAACTAAATTAATATTAATATATAACCGCCTCCCTTACCTAAGAGGAGGCCATGGTCTCCACACACACACCACCCCCCCCCAATATTATGGAATATTATTATTGATCTAAAACTATGAAGAAGCTACGATATACTGAATTTCAAGTGCATCCCCCTGTATCCGTGTCCCCCGAGATCCCCAGCACACCATCACAGCGCAGGTCGCAGCGCCGGGACCCGCAGGGAGGTCTCTCCCCACACAGCCGTCACACCCACGCGCTGGCAAGAGAGAGAAGACATCCTCAGACACAGGGGTTTTACAGTTTGAAACAAGATAAAAAGGAAAAGAAAAAAAAAAAAAAAAGAAAAAAAGACCTGCATGCCAGCCTGTCTGAGGGCTGGAGCCCCGAGCTGCTGCGTTTTCCATCAGATGTGAAAGCAGCAGCAGCAGCCTGGGGGAGGAAAAAAAGACACATTCCTGCTATTCTGTAAACAGATAAAGTGTTGAATAGGGGCTGACTTGTCAACTGCAACCATTAACCTCTCCTAGCTTGGAGATTTCTGGCTCCGGAGGGGCACAGGCAGGACCTTCTCCGTTTGGGAGCAGCGGGGTGCCCAGCGCCCCTGGCCGGCGACAGACACCCCAGCCTGGTCCAGCCCAGCCCAGCACAACCCAACCCGGCTCTGCGGGTCCAGAGGAAGGAACCCAAGGTCAGACCCAGCCATTTCATCTCTGACCCTTTCAGACGAGGCATCCCCGTGCTGTATCACCTCCCGAGCTCCGGCACATGTGGGAGTCACCACCTCCCCAGGCATACAGCCCTCAGAGCCAGCAGCGCTTCCAGCAGCTGGGATGGGGGAAAGGCTGAGCCGGGAACCCTTGGAAAGCTGCCCATGGAGGGAGCTAGTCCAGGACACGCTTCTCAGATGCAAGATACGTGAACATAGATCTCACCCCTGCTGAGGCCCTCTCACTGCCATCCCTGTAGCAAGCAGGACTTGCCCAGGTGTGTTGAGGGTGTTGCATTAATGCATCCACTGGCAGCACTGATTTCTTATGCGTGTGATTCCCCAGTTCCAGCAGGGATGTCCCTGCTAGAAGAGAAAACCTGCTCTGCTCCATGCCAGCGGCAGGGTAAGCATCACTGCCACACAGGGACTGAGCCCACGCTGACAAACACGCACCGCGTCTGTCCGCCCTGACACTGCCTGACCTTCCCCCCCACCTCCCTGCATCTCAGCATCCCCAAAGGACACATTTAGGAGGAGTAGCAGCAGCCACTTTCCAGGGGGTTAATTAAACCCAGGCTGCTCAGATGCCAAGCAGACACTAGGATGGATCCACCTGTGAATCCCACAGGGGAAGGAAAAAGAGCAGAAGGAGCCAGGATGGGAAGCAAGTGGAGAAAGGAGGCTGCAGAAGAGCAGCTGGCAGCAGGGCAGGGTTATGTTGAGAAAAGCAGAGACCCCATTTGGGGCAGAAAAAGCCCCACCACTGCCAGGCACGGCCATTTGCTGTCAATGCCACCAGCAGCCTAAGGGTTAAAAACAACTGTGGGGAGCGCTGGTGGTTTCGTCAGCCACCCAAAGCAAAGGAAACGAGTGCTGATCCCAAGGCCGCCCCATCGGGTTACACAACTTCCACCGTGCGGTGACAGCTGCCACAGGCAGAGCGGGCACCCGGCCTGGGCCCCGCTCCCCGTCCCTGGGGACTCCCGATCGTGAAAATACAAGCCCGATGCTGCAAACCCCATCATCCCTGCCCCGCTGAGCTGAGAAAGCCCAGCGCCGGTCAACTCTGATGCATCGGCTGGTCTTAGCGCTCAGGAGCAGGAACCAGGCATTTGCTCGCATGGTAGAATTGATGCTGAAGGTCCTCCAGCATCCCAGGGGTCACAGGATGCTCTCCACGGGGATGATGCCCCACGGCTGGTGCGGGCAGGGCCAAGAGCAAGCACTGTCCAGCCACAAAGCACCCGCGGGCTGTGGCTAAGCTGCATCGGATCAACCAGACCACAGCACTCCCCAAGGTCTGCTCTAGATGTCAATTAGCCCATCAAATCACACGGCTGAGGAGGAACGTTGAAGCAGTTTTGGCATCGGCAGGGCTGAAGCACGTGCTTCGAGGCCAGTGCAAACCCCAGGGGCCAGCATCCTTCACGGGGAAAGTTTGAATCTGAGACAAGGCGGCACCAAAAAACATCCCCTTCATCCTGATGAACTGCCAGAGATGCCGCAGTCATCGCAAACTTGCCTGACAAGATATCCACCTCCATCGGGATCTACTACGCAACAGCACCTCTGCCTTTTAAGTGTAGTTCGGATAAATAAATAACCCTGAAAGCACTCCTGACCCACAGCGTGTACCGCGAAGGTGCACATTGCGTAGCACAAAGTGTAACACACAGACCAGGCTGACATTGCGCCGTGAAATGCTTCAGGAGCTTTTACTGAGCACACAAAGTTACACCAAGGGGACAAACAAGTGCCTGCTTTTCCAGCCTGCCTGGGCATAAAGCTGCCCAGCTGGTCTGAACTCAAATAAACCTTCCCCTCCCCACCTCAGCATCTCTGTGCACTCAGGAGATGCCGGAGCCGGCTTCCCAGGAAGGTTTGGAAACATCCGCATTTCTCCGAGAGCTCCAGAGGCGGTGATGCCCCTCCCCAGGAAGGTTGCCGGCCTTTTGCCATCTCATGGCTCCCCCACAGGCTGCCCCAGCCGTCAGCTGGGGCTCGTTGCCATCACAGCCCTGTGCCAAACTCTCCCCAACAGCTCCTGCCTCCCCAGAAAGTGCAAAATCCCGAGCACTGGGGGAAACGGGGTAGAAAATAGGGACAGGTGCAATATACATCACAGGGACAACTGGGATAAATAGCCCTCCATCTACGTCAGCTGCCATTTAATGCACTTACCAATGTTAATTAAGCAGAAGAATTGCCCCCAATAATTGCTTTTTAATTTTATCACGCAGACCTTTGCTCTGGTGTAGTGGAGAGAAAGCCGCGGGAGCCCAAAGTGATCTATCTCTACATTAGCCATTTTAAAAAAAATTTTTTAAACTATTCCCCCGGCCAAGCCCCCTCTTACGATGAAGACATTAATCATTTAATTAACAAAGCATCCCTGTGCCACACAGTCCCCATGGCACCAAGCAGCTGCTCAGGAGCAGCAGGCATTTAATCACCGACCCAGCAGGACAGACATCAAGACATGTCGTGCCTTGCTCCCCCCGGGGCTGCAAAACTCAGGGGCCAGCTTCAGATGGGGCAGGGGGACATCTGCCCCCACGGCTGGGATGTATTTGGGGGACAGACCATGGGGGTCACAGGCTGTCCACGGCAAAGGGAGGTGCGGGGTCTGCATGGCTCGGTGGGCATCAGAGCACGTTTGCCCACAGTCCCTTCTTACAAATCGGAGTTATGGTGTCACAGAATCACAGAATGGTGGGGGTGGGAAGGCGCCTCTGGAGATNCTCGGTAGCCCTTTGCTGTCCCCTCTCCAGCAGTTCCCTGTCCTTGACCCGGGGAGCCCAGAACTGGACACACCACTCCAGATGTGGCCCCCCCAGGGCAGAGCAGAGGGGGAGGATGACCTCCCTCCACCTGCTGGCCACACTCTTCTTGATGCACCCCAGGATGCCATTGGCCTTCTTGGCCACGAGGGCACATTGCTGGCTCATGGGCAACTTGTTGTCCCCCAGGACTCCCAGGTCCCTTTGCCCATTTTGGGACTCTGACCCCTCTCCCCTGCCCTTCACCCCCTGCCACTGCCCAGGTGAGCCTGGTCTGAGCAGAGAAGCCACCGTACAAGTCCTGAAGCTTTGCCGCACCTTGGACCTTGCCATTTGGCTTCTGGCCATCTTCAGTGCCTGGAAGTTTTATTACAATACTTTGCCCTCTTTTTCCTTTTTTTTTTTTTTAAATTTTAATTCCTGGAACTGCTATACACCTCCTGCCCCTGGCAGGTGATGCACAGAGCCCACAGATGCCTCCTCTTCTTCTTCCTCCTCCTTCTCCTCCCCTCTCCCACCAGCCCAGCTCCGCCGGAGCAGCAGCGACAGCAGCAAAAGCCCAGCAAAAACTCCACGTCGAGCCATAACCAATGGCAAATTCTTCGAGTGAAACGTAATGTGCTGGGAAGCGCCTCACCATTTCACTTGGGAAAACGATCCGTTTGGCAGCGGAGAGGAGGAAAACATGCTTTGTTTTACAAATCCTCTCCCCAGCAGGAGAGACACTCCCAGAATTTAATATACTGACAGCACTTGGCTGCTTTAACCACTGAAACTCAAGAGTGCATTAAAAAAAAATTTAAAAAAACCACCAAAAGCGATGCACTATATAATATTAAAGCCTATCCTATTCTGCAGCTGGTGGTATCAGGCACAGCAATTCATTGGCACAGAGGAGCAGCAATTCTCCCCCCGGTGACAGCAGCAGGGTCAGGATACCGGGTCCCAGGTTTCTCCAAGGGCTGGACACCCCCAAATTAATTCAGTTTTCTCTGAAAAGGGTGAGGCCCCACAGCAGCTCCTTGCAGGAAAGCAGAGAAGATGCCAACAGGTAAATCCAGGAAGTCGTTTTACAGCAGAGAAACTGGATTCAGTGTTGTTCAGCACAAGGATTACTTCCATGAAAGGCAACCGGCTCCATCCAGGTGACTAGCAAGCTTCTCGCAACCCCGAACGCCATAAAAGGCCTCAATAAAATGTTACGTATTTCAGTGTATTTCCTTATCCTCCAATGCGTTTAACTGCCAAAAGCATCCTACGTGCAGCATCGGCGAGGATGGCTTACGGGAAAACACTCCTCATCCAAAGAGGGCAGCGGATGGCACTTTTTTGGGAGGGGATTTCAGTTTTGCGATGTGGGGTTTGGGCTCCAGGCGGTCGACAGCGTTACCAGAGCAGATGGAAAGAGCAACCGGTATCTCTAGCTAAAGAACCTGTCGTTAAATTAGGCTGGCTGTGCCAAAGGAGCACATACCCTTTGGAACGGCCGCTGCCAGCTCCAGCACGCAGCAATAACACAAGTGTTATTTTGAGGGCAGGCAGTGGGATCGAATTGCCTCCGCACCGGAGACCGCTCCTGACCTCTCTGAGGAGCAGCCTCAAAGCAAATAAGCCCGTCTGCTGTTCACATTTTTTACTTTTTTAAACGAAGTCTGCTTCGTATCTTAGCGCCTTTATAGTTGTTTGCAACCACCAAGCATTCTTGGAAACACTAATTAATCCTTACGAGAGCCTATAAAGAAAACAGCATCGCTCCCGTTTCAGGGGAGGGGAGCAGGATGGATCAGTTTGGTGAAATGCAAGAAGCCGTACTAGAAGTTGGTGCCAGAGCGGACCCGTCCTTGCTTCGGCACGATGTTTAAAATAGAAGTTTTGCTGCCCTGCCCTGTTACAGTTGTGTTATCAAACACAACTTTTGTGGGGGCCCTGGCAGGAGAGAGGAGAAAACCCCAAACCTCGTCTCGCAGGGGGTGGGTTGCGCGGGACGTAATGTCAAGGAAAGCTGGTCTGCCTCAGGTCTGGCAACATGCTCGCCCTGCTC
>VXBH01008088.1:160153-178678 GCA_013400035.1 Rynchops niger | reverse complement strand
CCGAGGGGGCTCCCCCGGGGAAGGGAGGCGGGGGGCGGCCACGACTTGGGGGCAACTGTTGCGCGGCGGGGGCTGGCCTGGGAGGCGGCTCGGCTGGGCTCGAAGCGGCTCGCCCGGCTGTGGGGTGCATGCAACCGGGGAGAGCCGGGGGAGGGCCGGGGGCGGGCACCGTGCACCGAGGCAGGGCTTGCGGAGGAAGCTGGAGCCGGACGGGGNTAGGGGGGGTTGCAGCGAGGGAAAGGAGGCGCCGGGGCTCGGCTGCTGGCAGCCCCCGGGAGGCAGCGTGCGGCATCCCCGCTGGTTCCCGGGGAGGAGCCCGGAGGGGGTTCCCGCTGTATTCTCACCCCAGGGGACCTCCAGGGCCTTGGGCTGTGCCCGTCCCCCGCAGGGCTGTGCTCTGAGCTGGGGAGGCCCCCGCACGCAGCCCTGCCTGTCCCCTCGGGTCCTGCGCTCAGCCCGTCCCCGGGGTAAGGCACCAGGCAGGGACCGCTGCGGGCAGGGCATCCTGCAGGACTCCCAGCTCCCACGCCAAGCCATGGCTGCTCCTGCCCCTCCTGGCCTCCTCCCTCACCGTCACCCCTGTCAGCAGCTCGCTCCTGTGCCCATCTGGAAGTCACTGTTAGTGCCCTGCCATCCCCTGCCCAAGCCAAAGCCCCCCCCGCCACCCTCATCCAGCGCTTGCAACCACCCCTTGCAAACGCTGCTCCTTCCAGCAGCTCCCCATCCAACACTCAATCGCTCCTTATCTTCTTCCAGGCACTCCGCTGGCAGGGCTTAGGGCACAGATTAAAGCTCTTGGATAAAGATCATGATGAGCAACTCTTCCAGACAGGCACCACTCAACCTGCTGCAGGAGAGAGATTGCTAGAGAAATGCCTGGCAGGAAGAAGCTTTGGACTGAGGAGGCCCCAGCAGTAGCCTCAGCCCCTCTCCCAATGCGAGGGGCTGTTTTCCAACCTAGACACACAGCAAACTCTGTGCATCCACCTCCATGCCTCTGCTGGGCCAGAGCAGGAGAAGACCCAGTGCCATCCTCGTGGAGTTAGAAATAACTCCGAAGCAACACATGGGAACTTTTTGCCTCCTTTGCATCCTGTGCACATCCACAAACACACAATTATCATGTTCTGTCAATGAATAAAAGGCAGCTCTCCTCAACAACCAAATGGCTGGAGGCCCACGTAGTTGTTTCTAAAACTCCAAAGGCCAACTGCTGTAATGCATTTTTATACATGGACTGCGAGAACGGTGCAGAGCCCCACTGATTTCAGCAGAGTTTGGTTCTGTTTTACACCGCTATTCTGCACAGGATCCAAAACCAGACCAAACACTGGTGTCTCCCCCCAAGCTGTATCTTACACTGCTGTCATGAGCTAAAAACCACATTTCACTGGTTCAGCCCTATCAAATTAAGCCACATGAGAAAACATGCAGCCGCGTGGTTTGCAGAAACCATGAATTGGTGCGAACCAGAGGCCTCACCTGGCAGTATATCTCCCCAGAGAAGTCAGGGAGAGGCAGCCAATTTGCCCATGTCAACCGGAGGCAGTGGGAAGCGATGCCTGACACCCCCCCAGCAGCACTTTCCCCTGCAGATTCCATTCTAGGTACAGCCTCCTCCCTTTAAAAGGATCGGTCCTCTCTGTGCTATTAGCAGGGTGATAACACATAATGACATTAAACAATCAAAGGCTGTTGTGACCCTGCACGGTGCTGTGCAGGGCCCGTGTCAGAAAAAACAGCTGAAGGAGTATCATTTCAGACCTAGAGCCTGACACTGTGCCCCAAATTTGATGGGAACGGGACTGGTCACCTCACACATACATTCTGCATAAGGTGGTTTTCCCACCTGAATCAACTGAGCATCCTCAGCACATTCCTGAGCAGCAACTGCCCGCTCAGTCCTGCCGATAACGTGCAACCTCGCTGCCTAACAGCAGCTGGGAGACAAGGTGCTCCCAGCCCTAAAATCCTCTGGCCTGTCCCCAAGTTTCGTTTCGGAGCCCGTTCTTTACCTACATCTGTAAGCCTGTTGTCCAGCAAGAAGCCAGCAAGATTGGGTTGGGTCACCTCTCCAACAAAAATATTAAATAATGGAAAAGAAGCAGGAAGAGGAACCCCTGGCAGGGCTGGGATTCCCTGCTGTCCCCTACTTCATCCAGGATGAAGTGAAAAATGAAGTGAAAAGCGTGCCCTCCATTATGCCAAGAGTCACCAGCCCGGGAGACCAGTTACCTGCAGCCTGTCCAGTCAACGGCCGAGCCCTCAAAGGTCTCATGAAGCCTCGTCTCTGCCGGGAGCAGGCAGTGTGGGTCCTGTGCCCATTGCAATCTTTGTGCTGGTCCATACCGGCTCTGGTAGCGGTTTGCAATGCAGATGCTTGTCCTGCAGGGAAAAAGATGTGGACATGACCATCGCGGCTGGGCTGGGAGGAGGATGCTCTCACCAGGTCGGGTGAGTGAACCCACCCGACACCATGCTCCTGAGCTTGCCCAAGACCTAGCGGCCACAGGGACAACACAAGGCCGGTTTGCAGCATCCTCACTCACACCAAGAAGCACCAGTGGGAGCTGCTCATCCCTGCAAAATCGAGATGTACAACCTGCTCTGAAGAGAGAAACCATCGAAGGGCACAGGGAGAAAACTCTTGATAGTTCAGGATTTGATCTTCTAAGACCGTATCAGGCTAAACACACCTTGTTTCTAGGGGCACATGGAGTGCCACATTCAGCTCATCGCTCATTTCCCCTTGTTTAAACACAGGCTGTTTGTGCCAAGACACAGACATCTCTGCACCTCTTCAGGTCCATCCAGTGGGCCATTTCACATTCGTGGGGGACCACCATCCCCATGCCCTGGGGATCCCAATGGAATGGGAGCTACAAACCCCCGCCCTTCACCACCCGGTGCCCTGGGGAGAGGGGAGCCGGGCAGAGCCGCATCCCGGCCGAGGAGGCAGTTTTGCACAGCAACCACGGCCACAAGTAAATAAAGAAAACCCAACCTTTGCACTTGTGACACTTCTGTCAGCAGGGCAGAGAGTTTAGCGGCTGCTCCTGATCAGGTTTATTTATAGCAGACAGGACAAAGGAAGAAAGGAGCGAGGTGCATATTCTCGTTACACCAACGCAAAGCAAACACCAAGCGCTGCGGATTGGATTTAGGCTGCGCGTGAGCGGATGCAAAGGCACCGTGACCATTCGTGACCACTCATGAGTAACCTCCAGGCTCAGCACTGGTGGTTTGATGGTACAAGACATGCAGATCCCTCAGTAATGCTCCATCCCGGAGCGTTACTCTCTTCTAGACCCTCGAAAGGGTCTCATCCGGCTACAGACTCAACCCCATGGCGACACTCAGCTTTCACACACAACTTTCCATACACGCTCAAAACACCCCTGTACAAACCAATTCCACCCAGTTGCCGAAAAAAACCGCCCCCGGCACTTGTTTGCTGGGAACCCGGCCTGCCCTGCAGCTCTGCGCCGGCTGGAGCTCGCTCTGACCGATGAAATATCCTGCTAAACTCATTACCCGATCCACAGCCAACATGCATTTTTTCCTTAGTGCAGATGCGTGCAAGCTGCAAATTAGTAGATGTTTGTCTAAGGGAGCTTGCTTTTTTTGTTTTACTCGAATTCGTACTCCTTCTGATAGCTAATATTAAGGGTCTGTTAGAATAGTCCATTGCTTTAAAAGGAAATAATTTCAGATCATGCAACTGTGGAAGAAAACCTTTTCTCCTCTCCCACAAAACTCTGATTTAAGAACGTTCTCACTTCTACATCAAAAAGAAACTAAAGCTTTTCAATGCATTATGCAGAAGCCAGGGACTATCCACACCGCGTGGGTCAATAACCTGATGGAATAAGCTGGCGTGCAGGAGATCCAACATCAAATGCCTGAAAACAGAGACACTTGGCCTCAAGTTCCCTGACAACACATGTGTAGATACCCACCGCCAAACTGCTTTGCACGCATGTACGCGTATACCTTTGGTTTCAGATTAGTCACGCGTAAAACTAACTTCCCAGTTCCAGGAAGGACTGACTGGTTTTAGTGGAAGATGACAATCTTGTTACTCTTCTCTCTTGCCAGCCCACTTGTGTTGTCCTTTGCAATGTTCTTTTTAAGGTGCTGCAACTAACCCCTGTATCCACATGCTTACAGGCTTAGATGGGGGAGATTAATTTTGCAGCGTACCTAAGGTAGAACCCCCCTTTCTGATCTCAGGTTTTGACCAGGATTCCCATCCTAAACTGGAAAATCCACTCTGGACGAGTACGGACCAATGTGGGATATTCAAAAGAGGAATATTGCTCAAAATGCTTGTAGACCTCAATAAATGGGTGTTTTGCAAGACAAACTCCCCCCTCACTTCTGTGTTTGAGAGCTCTAATATTCCACCTGAGACACCCAGCCACACAAAACCTTGGAGTTCATGAGTTCTCCTTCACCTGACAGGTCTTGGGGCGGGTTCTTGGCAGCTCAGCTCTTGGTCTAAACCTCACAGTTACTGTTTCTGTAGGAAACAGAGAAGAAACACACCCAAATTCAAGGGTAGTTGTTCATTTTGCCATTCACACCCCCAGCATTTAACCATTTCATCACCCCCAAAATCCTTTCCGCAACCCAGATCTTGGGCAGGACCGAACAAAGTCACGGCAATTGCAAGCACTTGGAAGACCAACCACCTCATCTACACCTCTCCCTTCCCCAAACGTTCAAGGCGTTCAAACCAGAGACTGAGTTGGGACCGAGCTCTGCTTCTCATCAAACGCTCTTGCTCTGGAGGCAGCGTAGGACTTGCTGATTTTTCTTGATAGGGATGGAATGATTAGGATTAATTTTAAATGTCAGTATCAGATTCAGGTTAGCGCTACTCAGCATGTGGAAAGGACTAAGCTGACTATAAGAAATATTACTGTCAAGACGGCATTTAAAGGAATCTCAGAGTTAATGTGATTTTTGTCTCTTAAAAAAATAAACAAAATGGCCTTACTATAAGACACCACGAAACCCAGCAGGAGGAGAGCGCTCAGTCTCAACAGACAATCTCTGGGGAAGAAGGCCAAATTGAAAAATACGATTTTAAAAGAGCAAAAGGCTATCCATATCCTAAACTTGATTCAATTCAGCTTTGACAAGGCACAGCACTGAGACAGGGTTGAAGGGCCTCATGAAATGCTGCAAGATGTAATTGCAGATGAACTAAACTCCAGGATAAATGGGACAATGTAACGATGAGAAACATTACATGTACTGAGAGATGTTTTTAAGGAGAAATGAAAGAATCTCACGTAGGAGCACTTATGTTTCCTCCAGGCAATGGATGAAGTCTTCCCATATTCACCTTTGAATTAATTCTCCACGTTTGGCCTAAGCTAGAAAAGGCAAGTGAAAAGGAATACAAAAAAATATCCCTGTCTTCATTCCCCAAAGCGAAGGAGAACACAACCTGAGCAGCCAGAGAAATATCGGCACAAAACAGAGAAGTGCCTTCCTCTTCCTCTTTCTTGCTGCTTGAAATCTGTCCTGACACTCTGGTGTCTGTTTTCAGCGTCACCCAGGGGAGACGGTCAGAGACGAGGAAAGGAGAGACGTGGGGATCAAGGCTGGTACCAGGGTGAAAGAAGTAGTACAGGCAAGAGCACGGAACTGCCAAAATCCCCAAACCACGCTGTGGAAAACTTTCTTCTTCGCTATTAATTTACTATACCTTATTACATTTATTAAACTGGACTAACTGTACCTACGCAAGCTATTTTAGTGGAAAAGAACTCACATTTAAACCAAACTTTAACCCCCTTCCAAGCAGTTCTGCTTGGCACAAGAGAAGGTCCCTCCGGTGCTCACTCACAGGGCTTTTAACGTTAAAAAAAAATAAAAAAAATAAAAAATAATCCCACAAAAGCCATACTCATCACCCAGAGAATGCATGGGGTGTCGGTTGTTGAGGTTTTTGTTGCTTTAGGTTTTCGAGAGGGTTTTGGATGTTTGGGGTTTTTTTTGCCACTGATGAGTGTTTAATCAATTAGCTCAATCAGAAGAGTAAAAGAAAATATTTATTAGATGACAGAGACATTTCCTCAATAAAAAGGGAGGGGCTGTAGAGGTTGTAACCTGCGTTACACCCGCGGGTGCGGGGAGAGTAGATCCCTCTGCATCAAAACTGATCTCAGAGGGGAGCAGGGACCAACCCGCCTCCCCCCCACGCTCAGGTACCGACTGTGCATCACTGTCAACAGACGCTTCTAAAAATCTCGTATTTTTCCAGATTCAGGTGCTTTCCCCCTTCCAGTGCCACCTCTCCCTCCTCCCACATTTCCCATGCAAAGTATGTCCAAACTCAAACCCTTAACCCTGGGAGAATATAAAAATACTTAAGCTGCCGGAAGCAATGCATCTTCCCTTCACGTGATGGCTTCAGCTTTTTTTCCACTCAACAATCTGGATGCCGTGTTTATAAAACTAAAAGACTGTTTACACACTGTCCAAAAGTTGTTTAGCAAGAGGTTAAAGCTGCCAAATATTTTCCTGGAGTCATCTTGAAAACTACCCTCTGCTTTCCCTCCAGCAGGATTGAAAAGGCTTGGACAGTTTTCTGCACTTTGGTCTGCAGGGAAAAATTATTGCCTTGAGATGTTTAGCAGTGGGGGGAAAAAAAAAAATAAAAAAAAAAATCAATGAACATTTTTATGGAGAATTATCCTTTTGTGCTGTTAGAGAAACGGACAATTCAAATATGGGATTGGGAGTCAAATCTCTGGGAGTGCGTTCTTGAATTTTTCTGAAGACAGCTTTGTGCCCTGGAGTCGCATCCCTTTCCAGACGCCGGTACCCGACCCGGAATGGGATGTGAACACCCAGCAGCGCCAGCGGGGTCGACCCATCACCAGCCGAGCACGGCACTGAGGTCGGTGCATTCGCAGCGATGGAGGGACCCAGGGGCTGTTGCACCCAGCCTAAACCGAAGGGCTGGTTTTTCACCGGGAAGTGGGAAACCCAGCCCCAGGACCAGCCCCGCGCCTGGGAAGCACTTTGCCAGGATGGCAGCCAGCCCTCCTGCGGGAGCCGGCCGCTCTGCGCCATTTCTGCGGCCAGGGAGAAGCCAGCGCGGCGCCCGGTTGGAGCCAAGAGCCGTGAGTCGGTTTGACTCACGCTCCTGATGCTTTCCAAATGTTTCCCAGCATCCAGATGAATGTTTTGGAGGGGCCGACCCCATCCATCCTTGCAACAGCCTGACTCCGACCACGTTTGGCCTTGGGAAGAGGAGTCATTTGTCATTACGGGAGCTTATCGAGTCCCTTTTGCACGTGCCGGTGTCTCTGGATTCAGCACTCTGGTTATTTGCTCTCTAATTTCCGCTCAGGATTAACGCCCCTTTGGTGGAGGTGGCTGAGGGTGATGGATGTGCTGCTGAGGTGGCTTCTGGGGACAACGTGGGGCCACAAGGACACAAACCAAGCTCGCTGGCCCATTTCACAGCGTGGGCACTGCCTTCCCAGTCATTACTGCAGATTCCCCATTCGAATCATTGGCTGCAAAAGGTGAAAGGTTTCAAATACCACGAGCACCGACATCCCCAGCCATGCCTACCCCCGGGCTCCTCCATCCCGACCCTCCTGCGATGCCAGCCCGGTTACCTTCATAACTGTGCACAATAAACTGCCAGCTGAGCTCTATGGAGCTTTTTGTTTAGAGGAGGAACAAAATAACCTCCATCCACCCGAGCTCTTCGGCTTGAGTAGGAGGAGCTGAACTCGGGGGTTGTTGATCAGAAACAAACTGGTGCAAATCCTGTTTGTGCAAAGCTGCTTAAACCCTCTGGTTCGGAGCCTTTTCGGTTTGCCTGGTGCAGGGGATGGGCATATTTGCTGATAAGGGTCAGGGAAAAAGCAAGTTCAGAGCCTGGGTTTGCCATCAGCCTCTGCACCTGAGGGCTGCATTTCAGGGAGGCTGGAAATCTGCAGCTCTGCAGGATTAAAATAATAAATGAATGAAAAAAAAAAAAATCTAGGCTCAGTTACCTGCTGCTCGACAGAGCCTGAAAAGAGAATAAGTGCAGATGGGAGGGGGAGGGCAACAAATAAATCCCCATCATTTCATCTGCCTTTTGGATTGCGTACATTCATTGACCGGACGCATCCTCAGTGAGCTGTGCTGTCAGCGCGGGCTTTGTCTGGGATGAAGGAACTGTTCCTGGGGCATTCAAAAGAGCAGAAAATTTAGGCTTAAACTCTGTTATGAGAAGCAGACTCCATCCCGCATGACACAACAGCCTAGTCTTAGTTTAATTGCAAAATTAAGTTTTACCCTCCTCACTTTAACTTTGTTAAAACTGAAAAGAGTTATATTCTATTTAGAGGAAAGAGTGGCATGGCGCGTTTTTCCAAGCAGGAGTAAGAATCCCAGCAATGGCCTGCATGAGGATCTGGACCTTCCCAAAGTCCAAAGTGACGCTGTAATCCGTCTCAGGCACCTTCTCTATTCACAACACTGAAAAGACCCTTCTTTTGAGAAGGAATAAGTAAAGTCTTTTGTGTTTAAATCTCTCAAGCATGGGGTAAAACTGACCTAAATCCAAGACTTCCTGGCCACAGAGAGGCTTAAACCACGGGTTTCTTTCCAACCTGGAGTAAAAAGTTGATATTTCAAAAATAATCATTATAAATCAAAGTTTTCCTTCACCTGTGCAAGGAAAACTTTCTGATTTTGGAAACACTAATTTTTTTATTGGTTTACTGTGACAAAGCGACTGGAAGCAAGGCAGCTGCCATCAACGTTACACTGTGTTTCTCTCTAATTATGCATCTCTTCCTGCCTTCGTCCTCCCTCTCCGGGGGGGTCCCTGGCCCGGCTGGGCTCTGGCAATGAACCTGGGATGATGCTTCTCTCCAAGCTGACCCAACATCGGGTACACCATGCCGGGAAGCCTTGTCCATGGGATAAAATAGGCAATAATAAATAACTTGCACTATACAATGCACCAGCAGCAAGATTCAATTTTGTTTCATTGAAATAATGAAAAGTTTTGAGGTCGTTTCAGCAAAACACGGTAATGCGAGTCAGGCTGACCTGATCCAGCACGATACTCTCGCTCGGCGCTCCCCTGGCAGAAAACACAGCTGTGGTTGATAGGGAATTTGCTGAGAAATCCTGAGTGCTTGCAGGGTCACGGCTCTCCATCCCCTCCCGCCGCAGCAGAGCGGCCCAGGGCTTTGCAAAAACAAGCCTGATTTTAGATTATATTAAAAGGATTTATCCAGGCATTAAAATCCCAACGCTTGCTCCAGTCCCCGAGCACATCCCCAAGGTAAGCAGCGCTAATTCCCAGCCAAGTTACCCGAGACCCCCATCGGCAGGTACAGCTCAGATTTTAACCCTGCTGGCAAACGTTCCCTTTTGTCCTCTGGTCACCCCCAAAGGGTCCAAAGAGTTGGTGGAACTGAGGATTTTTCCCTTTTCCCACCCAGCAGAGAAGCCCAGACCCCAGTGCTCAGCCACTGGAGCTCACTCAGCTCCAGCTCCTGGGCTTGTCCCTATCCGACAGCCCCATTCACCATGAGGCAATTAATTAACCAGCACTATATGAAGGGCTGGTGAGGTCTTTTGCATGAAAAAAAATTGTTTCCTGGGAAGAGGGGGAGAGGAGATGCAGCTTAAAACATTCCTTGGGATGCCTAAATAATCCAGCCCAGATGGAAAATGTGTTCATAAAAGGAAGATGTTAAATACAAAACAACTGTGGGGGAGCGCAGAAGGGCAGGAATGGAAGGGAAACGGCCGGGGAAGCGCATTTCGCAGCCTTCACGCTGCAGGTGACACCCACTCCTGTGAAATCCAAAATCTGCTCCTCTCTATTCTATTTATTTATTATTATTTTTCAACAGCACAAACAGAATTCTTTTTCTCATCACGACAAGCGGAGGTAGGACAAGAAAATAACAGCACAAATGGCTTGATGAAGGTAAACAGAAGGAAAGAAACCGCAGGTCCCTTAAGGAGAAAGAAGAATGGGGCTAGAGGAGGGGGATGCAGGTGGACAGCCCTCTCCCCTTCGCTGATGGGAGCGTCAGAAGTTTAGGGCACTCCAGAAAGAAAGACAAGCTGTGCAGATGAGCCACGAGCCAAAATTCAGACCTAAAATCTAGGGAAAATTTAGAAACAGTGCTGACAAACGCAGATGTATTCTCCCTTTACTGTAGGGCTCCTTTCCTGGCATTGCTCAGCAGCTCAGCGATAGCGCGTGCAGGAGGAAAGCAGACAAGAAAGACGACACGGAGATTAGAGGAACAACGTTTTTAAATGCAGTCACCGTACTTAATCTCAGAGCAAGTAAAACCAATAGCCACCATCATTTAGCAAAATTAACATTAATTGTCACGGGAATCAACGGCCAAAGGATCAGACCTTCATCACGCCTCTGCGTAGGCTCAACGCAGAGGCCACCCTCCAAACCCCATCAAGTGCAGGAATCCCCAGCTCCTCAGCAGAGCCAACACGCTGCCGTGCCCACGGCGGCATTTTTAGGGCTATCATCAGCACAGCGATAACAGCGATCACTTCACAGCTCTTCAACGACCCGGAGCCTCTGCTGTTACCAGCTGCCATCAGAGGGGTGAGAGCAGCCGGGATGCTGAGAAGCTCTTGCGCTGGGACAACCTGTTCAGACACTCAGTGATTTATTATTTTTTTTTCAGCATAACAAGCACAAATTAACCCAAAGCCACAAAAAGATTAAGCAAGGAATAGACAAAGCTCATCCACGTGCCAGATGGTAACAGTTCAGACCAAACTCAAAGGCCTCTTCCCTGGTTAGTCTTCTCAGCCCTAATCTAGAGAAAAGCCCTCACTTCTTGAGCAAAGAGCTTATTTTACGCAGTAAGAAGATGAGGGTGTTAAATCTTGGAAAGCCAGGGGAGCGTTGCTATTTAGAGGAGGGGATGAGACATCCCAAGACCCAACTGTCTCAGATCTTGCACTAAATGTTCCCAGTCTCACCCTTCTCTGTAAGTGGGGGCAAATCAGTGGATGACCTGGGATAACCTCTACCCCCATCAGGAAAGAAAAGCCAAAGCTCTTCAAAGTAACTTCAGTTGGTTGTGATCATGGCTCAGACCCCTGAGATAACCATTTTGTCAACGTGTGTTCACATTTTCAGACATTTTAGACCCAGGTTTTTAAGGCTACACAGACTCCCAAATGCTAGAGTAAGCCCACTCATAAGCAAATCCCTGGGGAGAAGGCAAGCACAGTCTCTGGATCACACCAAGATCACACCGAAGGCTATTTGCAGGTGATGGAGTCTGGATTTCCATCTGACACCTTCAGAAGAAAACCTGTGCTGGGACATGTTATCCCAGTGGCACATGTGGCATCAGAAGGTCAACCCACGGATGGACAACAGACACACGAGGTTTCCCTGTGTGGCCACAAACAGGAGGAAAAACTCATGAAAGCACAGGGAGATCTCCACTCTCAGGCACCTTCTAGTCCTCACTCGTGCTATCAAGACGGCTGTCAACATAACCAGCGGCATTTCTGCTGCCGAGGACAGGAGTGAAGCCGGCTGCCTGGCAGCCGCAGATAAGGGATGAGCAGATGGACATGGGGTGCGTCCCGGGGGGTAGGAGGGAAAGTTACAGGCCTGAAAGTCTTAAAAGGCAGAAGAAGAAAGAGAAATCAAATCAAAGTTAAATGCTGCAGGTCTCCCTCTTGCTACAAACTTCAGCATTGAAATAACCCAGGAGTGCTTTGAATTCCTGCAGAGAGGGCTCTGAACATCTGATTTTGGATTCAAGCTGCAGCGCAGAGCAGCGAGCACCAGCAGTGTTAACCCCGAGCCTGCTGGGAAGCACCAAGCCCTGTCTTTCTTCCAGACCATCCCAGGGAGGCTCACAGACCTCACCACCCCCACAAAATCCTTCCGAAACACCACCTCTCGTTTAACAAACGTCGATAGAGAGATGCCAGACTGCCACCTACGACAGCAGCCTCACACCGACGCTCTTCCCCGCTGGGAGGATCCATCCTGTCCCCGTCCAGGACTTTTTCCATCTTCTCAACCCTCAGGACAAAGAGGTTTTATCCCTGCTTTGCAGGCAAGGACATGAAGCAAGAGGCAGACTGGAGCAGGAGCATGAGGTGGTCTCCAAAAACCAAGGTCAGAGTCTCTCTCAGATTCACCGGAGCTCGTATCTTTGCCACAACAGGAGACTTGATTCTTCTTTTTATTATTAATTAAAACCCTAAGCTGCAGAGGTACAGCTCTGCTTCTTATTCAAGCCTGCTTTCTCTTAAGGCAGCCCTAGCTTTGTAAAGCATTTCCCGACCAGAAACAGCAGTCTTAAATTCTTCATGAACAGCGGTTAGTCTTGCCACAATTTTTATTGTGCATCATGAATTTTAATAGAAATCCACACAAACCCAATCCCTCAGCACCAAGGCATCAGGACAGACGAGGTCTGTACAAGGTGAGAGGTGCTACTGGACTTTTTAAACACAGTCACAGCAAATAGTTGTGGTGGGTGAGGGAGAGCCCAACGGAGCTATTTCCATCCACAGAGAGCGTGGACCTGCCTGAAACTTAGACATCATTTTGGGCAGTCCTGCATCAGAGCAGGGTTTCCTGACGTGGGTGCTCCATATCGGCATTCATCAAAGCTACGGCAGCCCCAAAAGACACCCAAAAAACCCAAAATGTAACCAGTGAACCTGCTCACTCCCATCTGAGACACAGCATTTCCCATCCCGTCCCGTCCCCCATCCACGCGCAGGAGGTGACCCCACGCACCAGCAGCGCCCCCGCTGTTAACACCACCCCTGGATAAGCAAGGCAAGAAGCCCCAAACACAGACCCCAAACCAGCCCAGAGGCATCAAAGAGATTCCTGGCTTAAATAATCTTTCGGGCACTGCCAAGGGGGTTCTTCTCCGTTGTGGCTTTGGGAGCAAATAAATCAATCGCTTTGCTTTCTCTTTACACCCATCTTGAAAATGCCCGTGCCCCCATTTACAGACCACGCCGACACGACGCAGATCCCTGCCTGCCCACACGTAACGGGTTAGTGATTCACCCTCTGGTTTCAGCACCTCTGGGAGCCCAAGAAATTAAATTAAACTCCTCTAACACATCCTTGGCATCTTCTCCCGGAAGGTTAAAACAAACAAGTAACAACCAAAACCAAACACTTTCATTTACCAGAAGGAAAAGCAACTAACGCGCGGCACGGAGGAGCTGAGGTGATGTGATGGATGGACAGTCAGTTCAGCGGAGGGTTTCCCACTTCCAGGAATGGGCTCGCTCACAGGCGTGCTGAAGGTTGCAGCCTTACTGGCAGCTTTCTGCAACAGCAAAAAACCAGACGCTGATGGTTGGAAGCGGCCTGTTTTGGGGAAATGAGCAGAATGATGCCCAGAGCACCCTCTCCCCCTGAAAGGCCAGCAGGGAGGGATATTTCCCAAAAATCTTTTGGCAGCAAGGTATCATCTGGTTTTGCAATCAATGGCATGCTTATGGGCAAATCTGCGTGTCACGTGAAATTAGGCTGGAAGAGCAGGCAGTAGCATTACTAAGAAGTCCCAGAAGAGACAGACCCCACCACAGAGACTTTTCCAGCAGGAAGCTGATGGCTCTCCTGGGCTGTCCCATACAGATATGGCAGCTCCTGGAGACATCGTGCTTCCAATGTGAACATTTGCAATCTGCTCTCAGGAAACTTGGCCAAAAACAGGAGACACATTGTGCTATCTGCAAGAGTCACAAGCCTTTGGCCCTCTTGAGGGGACACCATGGGACTCACATGGAGAGCACCTACTCTCCATAGCAGCTCCTACCCCATTACCAGCCTCCTCCATCACACCACAGCAGAGCTGTCTCAGTGCTAAAAGCTCCTACAGATGCTCTTTGCTTTTGAAGATCCTCTGAGAGATGCTCTCGGTGGAAAGCACGCTACCGTCTTGCCCTAAGTGTGGCAGCAAATAAAAATGTGGAGGCTTGAGTGCATCAAACTCTCACCAGGAGCAGCAGCTCTCAAGTCACCGAGGTTTCTGATGTGCAGGACAATGCACATCGCTCACCTGCCACTCCAAGTAGGTTTTAAGCCACACATGGAAGGATTCAACACCACCAAAAATGTTGGTTTCAGCAAGTTTCTGTTGCCCATGACCTTAAACACCAACCTTGTTCATATGCAGCAGCTCACGTCCTTAAGCAAACCTTTGCCAGGCCCGTTCCCATCCCCAAAGGCTAATGCTCCCCACGGATGGGTAAAGACCACTCCGCTCTAATATGATGGTTAAAGATATTCATGTGGCAGCCAGATCAGTGCAGCACCAGACAGCTACAAGGGCCTTTGGGCTTGTGAGAGTCCAGCAGAGATGCCAGCAGCAAACGGCAGGTAATGGGAGAAGCTCCTTGCCCTTGTCCATGCAGCGTGCTCCTTCTCCTGGGGAGCACTGCCACGTCCTCCCCATCCCATCCCGCAATGGCAGCCCGGACTTCGTTATTGGGCAGCTGTGATCTTTAGCTCAAATTTAGCTCTATCTGCTGCTGTGATGCCACGAGTGACTCCAGGGATGATCTTGATGCCGCAGTAGCTGGCACGTGGACCTGAGGCTGTATTATTCAGTGCATGCTCACACTTAGCCCTGCAGTTTTCAGCAGCAAACCTGCTCAGATCCCAGTTCCTGAGATCCCCCAATGATGGGGAAGTGCTTCTTGAAGTACTTTGACTTTGTCAAGGCAACCCTTCCAGGGGGCCATTATCTGCTCCAGTGTATTCAACTACCCTAGCTGAGCAAGTCCCAGCAGCGCTGGGCTCCAACAAGCCCTGGACGCCGGGGGACTCCTTCCTCCAGCCAGTCAGCTCAAACACAGCAGCTTTCAAGCTGCTTTAATTGACACTGGAGTCTATGCCAGCCTCCAGCTGTGCCCAGGCTTTGAGAAGATGACGGCCACCTTGTGTGCCCGGGTACAGGCTTCCCCGCCCCGCGCTACAGTCACTTGTTTGTTTTACGCATGTACGGTCATGCCCAAGCAACCAGTTGGTGGAGGGAGCTTTTCTGCTGAAAAGCTGCTTTGTTTTGGTCTGCATCCCTTCTGCACGCAAGACGCTGGGGAGACAGGAACCCCCGCGGAAGGACTGCCTCGACACAGGGCTGATCGCGGTGTTCCGGCGACGGCAGAGCATCCTCGTGGGATCAGCGCACCCGGGGCAGGCGCTGCCGGGAGATCTCCCGCGATGAAGGCTTCCCGTATTCCTACAAACCGTTTTATTCATGCACAATGGAGTGTCACAAGTCATTACAAGCGGGCTGTGCTCCCGGAGCACCGGGTCCTGCACGTTTTGCCGGGATTTGGCCTCACTTGGTAACAGCCGGCAGGAACTGTGCACGCAGCATCTTCACTCAAGCGAGATCCAAGGCAAGGGGAGAAAGGAGAAGAGTTCTCTCATCCACCACGGCCAGGAAACACGGGGAACGTGGCTTTCTTTAAAACAGAAGATGGGGGGAGGTCAAGTCCTCCAATTAGGTACCTAATTCCCATTCCCTTCAGAACAAAGCGAGCCATGGGATACGGGTCCTGGTCAAGAGATAACGTCTTGCTGCCAGCAGGTTTTGAGCCATCTTCCTGGAAACATCGCCTCCCTCCTCCTGTGGTAATAATTCTGTTGATATTAATTCTGAATTAAGACAGACCCTGTGCTTGTTAGCCAGCACCAGACCTGAGGGGCTGAAGTTTATGACTGACAACAGAGAAAGGCAAATCCTCCGCAATGCTTTCTTTAATCGACAGCAGGAACAGGCTTGTCTAATTGCTTTGACCTTTGGTCGGTGGGCCTTCCGCTCACCAGGCTGGACTTCAGCAAGGGAGATCCACAAGCCCAATTAATTCCTTACAGATTTCCTGCTGTTCCCTTTCCCTGACTGCGAGCAAGACCCAGGAAAAACTAACCAATTCCCCAGACGTTCCCCAAGCAACCTCAGAGGTGGAAGGACCTGCAGGAACAGAACTGAGCCCAGGTATCGGGCTGTCGCTGCCGCACCGAATGGATTGAGGAGCTACTTCTCTCCAACGCTCACCTGGAGTGAGTCCCAGTTTGTAGCTTTGAGCCGGTCTAAAAGCCCTACAAAGAAGCTCTGGGAATGCTACAGGGCTGTTGTATGAAAGATTTATTTCTAATCAAAAGAGTGCATCCGTGGCCTGGGATGCTGCTCAGGGGGTACCACGCATCTACTGCTGAGTGAGCGCTAATGCTGGGTGGGCTGTTCACTGAAAATACAGGTGGAGACAGAGGCGTTTTGTCAGGTAGGAGGTGTTTTCCCTGTGTGCGGTGTCTCGCTGTGCTCCGTGGCAGCAGGGGGATGCGGCGGAGCACCGGGCTGCAGGAGGGAGCAGCACAGGCACGCTCCTGGCTGGCGCCCAGAGCCCCCCTGAACCCAGCAGGTCTCTGTGCGCTGGCTGGGACACCTCTCCCACGGGAGAACTCACAGCTTTCCCTTTGCCCAGCGGCACCTCGGCTGGGGCAGGTGCAAGAGGAGACGCCAAGGGGCACGGCCTCAACTAGAAGCTATAGATAAAGTCAACCTCGCTGAAAAATCCCTGTCTTCTCTGTCAGCTGACCCCGCTGCACAAAACCTGGGCACTGACCGAGTCCGAAGGAGCACTTGGACTAAGAGACCAGGTGGGAGCATCAGGGAAAGGGCTGGAGAACTGCTGCTTTTCAATTTTCCATCCCTTCCTAAATGAATCCTCTCTATTTCAAGGGGTCCACAACATCTGACAAGGAAATATTTATCAGAGGAAGCAGCCTATGTTTGCACCACTGTTCCTTATGCTCGTTCAGGAGATGCAGACCCCGACTCCCACCAAGGGATGCGCCCACCTCCTTTTGGGGTCACAGGAGGGCTGTGAGGTCCCCGTGACGGAGCTTTTCACTAAGAAAAAGGCCCTTGTAGCTCCAGGCAGAGCCACAAGCCCTTGCCGCTGACTGAGTCCCCGCGGGGCCCTGGCTGAGCTCTGCTCTGAGCAGGCAGGGTGGCAGCACAGACGGACAGACAGACAGACAGCACACCCTGGACGGGCCTCAGGACACCTCACACCCTCGCTCTGCTGCTGATTCCTCATGTAGCTTTGCCAGAGGTGATTTTTTTTCCCCGCCTCATAGAATCACGTAGGCTGGAAGGGGCCTTTCAGATCATCGAGTCCAGTCATCGACCTGACTCTGACAAAAACCATCACTAAACCGTATCTCTAAGCACCACGTCTGCCCGGCTTTTAAATGCCTCCAGGGATGGCGACTCCACCACTTCCCTGGGCAGCCTGTTCCAATGCTTGACAACNTCGCGGTGGGGCCTCGCCAGTGCCGATCACAGGGGGCAATAAGTGCCCTGCTCCTGCTGGCCACACTATTCCTGATACAGGCCAGGATGCTGTTGGCCACCCGGGCACGCTGCTGGCTCACATTCAGCTGTCTGTCGACCAACACCCCCAGGTCCTTTTCCACCAGGCCCCTCTCCAGCCGCTCTGCCCCAGGCCCGTAGCATTCATGGGGTTGTTGTGACCCAAGTGCGGGACCCGGCACTTGGCCTTGTTGAACCTCCCACCGTTGGCCTCGGCCCAGCGATCCCGCCTCTCCAGACCCCTCCCGACCCTTTCCCCGCAGGATGCGGCAGAGCGGGGGGTGTCCCGCACCGGGAGGCTCCTCCGCAGGGGCCGCGGCCCCGCTGCCGGCCCGGCCAGGCGGGCCCAAGGCTGAGCCGCTGCCGCCATCTAGCGGAGCCCCGGGGGCGAGCCGGGCCGGCCCCAGCAGCGTCCCCCCGGCCGGGCCCTGCCCTGCTCCCCCCGGCAGAGCGCCCTGGGGGGGCAGCCCCCCCCCCGGCGGGGCAGTTCTGTGTCTCTCGGCGCTTCGGATGATGTGCTTGCAGCGGTTTCAGACTTACTTCCCTGACCCAGGCCAGCTCTTGGTTTCGCTCGTTTCTCGGCTCTCTCAGGTCACCCGCGCGAGCTCTGGCATGGCTGAGGCTTTCGTCGAGTCATAGAATCAAGGCAGGGAGGGGGCTTTCGGATCGAGTCCAACCAGCGACCTGACTCTGACAAAACCCACCGCTACCCCACGTCCCCCAGCACCGCGTCTGCCCGGCTTTTAAATCCCTCCAGGGATGGCGACTCCACCACTGCCCTGGGCAGCCTGTTCCAACGCTTGACAACCCTTTCCATGAAGGAATCTTTCCTAATATCCATCCTAAACCTCCCCTGGCGCAACTTGAGGCCGTTTCCTCTTGTCCCACGGCCTGTTCCTTGGGAGAAGAGACCGACCCCCCCTGGCTGCCCCCTCCTTTCAGGTCTCCCCTCAGCCTCCTCTTCTCCAGGCTGGACACCCCCAGCGCCCTCAGCTGCTCCTCACCCGACTCGTGCCCCAGACCCCTCACCAGCTCCGTTACCCTTCTCCGGACACATTTCCTTAGAAATTTTCATTTTCAAGCTGTTTGGTCCCTCCTTGAGCCTTAACGAACACAACCA
>VXBH01008088.1:142452-159988 GCA_013400035.1 Rynchops niger | reverse complement strand
TTCAGCCACCCCCATCGCTGAGACCTGCAGCGAGCCCTCAGCCCCCTGACCCTGGTCTCCTAAACCCCTTTGAGCTCACTCTGAAGCCCAGTTTTGCCCCACAACAGCAAAAGCACCACTGGAGCCACCCCTGCAGCCCCCCACCCCGCAACCCTCCCCACAGGCAGGGACTCACCGGGGCTGGAGGAATCCAGTAGCTCCAGCACAGCCTGTTCCNGCTCCAGCACAGCCTGTTCCCATCCAAGCAGTTACTCGTACCACACTGAGCCATCGCACCCAAACCATCAATTTACTGCCTGAAATACCTCCGCAGTGTCCCCTGGGGACACACATCACCTCACTGGCTGGGGGGTGACCACCGCAGCTCAACCACAGCCTCCACCACCCGGCTGAGGAGCAATCAGGGGTGATAGGCACCTCCTGTGGGCAACGGCCAGGCTTCATCTGACAGCCTTCTCCCAGCCTCCCCGGCTCTAGCTAAATGCCCGAGAAAAACCCACCTGGCATGTGATTGCTCGTAAAAATGGTGAATCCACCCACCTGGGCCCCTCTAAAACAGAGCAGGCAGGAACCCGGCCCCAGCTGCTCGGCAAAGGCTGCTGCCAAAGGAAGAAGGCGGGAGTCCAGGGGAAAGAGACTTGAACTGCAGGGTGGAAATCCTGCCTCGGGTGCTGAGCTGCAGTAAGCAGCTTCATCTACAGGTCACACAATCACATTTCTTACCCACTTGTGCCTGCTAGAAGACATCAGTTTTGTTCATGCAGGGCTCTGGGGGGAAACGGGTGCAAGGACATCATGGGTTTACCAGCATTTTTCAGTCCCTCACCTTGCTCTTGCTCCTGGGCTCTCGCCCTTTTCCCCAAACACAACAACTCCGTGGCCTGATGTATACCCAGAGCACAGAGAGGACATTGCCATCCCCCTCCTTGTAAAGTCCCCAAGACAGAATCCAAGCTGGTGGAATAGCCATCCCCGGAGGTATTTAAAGCCCCCAAGATTCTTACCAGATGCAATCTTTGCAAAGGATAAATGATAATGTAGTGTACTGTGAAATGTTTTATCCACAAATACCAATAAGATCTATGAAAAAGCTGGTCCACGGCTTGCCCTATTTTTTTTCTTTTTTCTTTTTTGTAGCTACAGATTGAATCTTATTTATTTCATCAAAGCGCAAGAATCACATCGCAAGGAGCTAACAGAGACAGCACATGGAAATAAATCAATGCTTGGGTCCCCAGTTGTTTGTTTAACCTCCTGTAAAGAAAACATCTTCAAGAAGTAGATGGGGAATACTGGTTCTGCCAGGAAGCCTTGCAGGTTGGGACACAGCCCCCCCTTCCCTGTAGCAGCACAGTCGATTGGATGCATTTTCTAGCCGAGGATAAGTTATTTCTACCAGAAAAGGTCATAGCACTTAGCAGAGCTGTAAAAGCCCTTTATAAAGGAGAAACCAAGACCTACAAACACAAAGCAGCTGCCCGAGTCACCCAGCGAGGTGCCAGATCTCCCGAGAGCCGGTGCGGTGACCAAGGGACGGGGACACAGCTTGGCATCAGTGCTGAAGGAAGGTCCAAACCCAGCCAGCTTCCACCTCGCTTCTCAGCGGTGCTGCCCTTTGTTTCGCTGTTTTCAGCCCAGGGTTAACAGACCCCCCCGAGGTCAGTGCCCAGGCTACAGCCGAGGAGTTGGCAGGAGCTCGCAGGAAGGACGCCAGGTCAATGGAGGCCACAAAGGGACCTTTGTGCGTGCAACTGCTCGGGGATCTTCCCGGAGGGCACTTGTGGGGCTCAGAAATCAGAAGTTTGAAAGCCACCGAGTTAGCTGGTTACCAGCGGGCAAATGACTCGCAAGAGTTTAAGGGAAACGTGTGCTGCTACCTCTAGCTACAGCTTTATTTTCGCACTCTGCCAGGCAATTCCGCCCCAGCGAAGTTTTGACTAGAGCTGGAGGGAAGAGATCCTTGGATTTACAATCCAAATTTCAGCAGCTGCCAGCGTTCTCATTCACGTGAGCTTTTGAGAAGAACATTTCTTTGAAACTCTCTCTTTTAAAAAGAAGGCTAAAGCAATTTGCTCGCAGAAAGCAGGCGCTACTGCGAGAAGACAGATGCCGTTCCTCATTTCCAGCAATACTTTCGCGTAAGACCAAAATACTTGGCACAAAGCACCCGATTAAAGAAATGCCATCGCTGATGGCAGATGGTACTTCTCGTCCCAATCCGCAGCCGCCTGCTAACGTTGGATGTAATCTGCTTGCAAACACAGTGCGTGCGTTTTTTCCAGATGAGCAAGCTTTACATAAGTTTTCATTGCCCTTATTTCAGTTTGTTAACAAACATCCATCGTTATGAGCAAACAGCCTGATTACAGTGTTATCAAATGAATCCCTGCTGCTCACCCCGCCCTTCCAGCACCTGGAAATAGCAGCAAAACAGCCTTTTTCCAACCCCACATTGTACCACCTGCTTAAAACACCTAGTTTTAAGCTGTCCATACTATGAGGAACGGGGGGGAACCTTGAAAGAACCCGATTTAAGGCTATGGCGCTAAATTACAGCAAGATTTTCCCTATGTGAGAGGCTTGGGAAATATTCCAGGCAGCAGGTTGCTCACCTTTACTTTAGAACAAAATGAATTCAATCACGTATCGATTTGCCGAGTACCTTTGCCCCAGTGGGAACTCACCGCGGATCCTCCTGTAAGTTCACTCAAGTGTGACTCTACGTGGCAAGAGCGATGAAAAACAGGATTTTCTTCAAGGAAGTTGCACTTCTCAAACTCATTGAACAAAGCTGTGCCCTTGCCAAATAGCGGCTGCTCGAGTTATGAAAGAGAGTTTGTTTAACAGAAAACAAGTGAATACCTGTCCGACTACCTTTCTCTTCCTCTTTGCTGGCTGAAGGACAGGATCGTCGAGGCCGGAGGCGGCTGCTTTGCTAAGTACCCACGGACGCAGAGCGGAGTCCATGCGAACACAGGGCATTAATGCTCATTTGGGGCAGACGTTTCAGAACCAGCCAGGTTTCCTAGAGCCGTAGCAAGGGGATTTTTAAAAAAATATTCTATTAAAATAACTTTTTTCCTACTAATTCTCGGAGTCCCTCTCCCTAGTAAAAAATGATAAACCAACGTCACAGATTTGCTTGTAAACAACGCTCCCATTCGCCACCAGATCTGAAAGGGCACCATTTGGATGCTTTGAACTCTGCTCTCCAGAGAAGCACGACGGGCTGGCTGCCTGGCGCCTGTCAAATACCCAGTGCCCAGCTTTTAACAAGCTACCAAGAGCTAAACGAAGTCTGTTTTTCCTACACTCTCAAGTGCTGAAAACACGCAGGTGCAACTTGTTCCTGCTGCAGTAACTAGAGCTAGAATTTAACAATTTCTGTTCTCTTGATTTCAACAGCCATCCGTATCCTCCTCCAGCCACCCGCAGACACTCTGAAACACTCAGCAGCTGGTCTTCGTTCCGCGGAGCAAGTCACACAGCGAGGAGGCAGCGGAGATCATCCTTCATCATCATCATCAAGGGACAGCAGCAGGAGAGATGGGTCTGGGTCACAAATTCTGCATTTCTCATGAGCACCGGCTCCCTTCCCTACCCCAGGACACCTGCTGGACTTGGCAGCGCTTGGTCAGACTCAATGATCTGAAAGATCTTTTCAAATGGAAACATTTCTACGATTCTATACATAAAAGTCCACGTAAGGTGCTCACTGCGCCACTGGTACACAAAGGGTTTGAAATTCCAACCTATTGCGGACTTTCAGTACTAATTTCCTCCGATGGTCCATATAACGCAGGTGATTTATAAAATCTCCACAGGAACCGGGCAGCAGAAATAAAGACAACAGAATAAACTTCATCGTTTTTATTCTGCAAAGCAATATGCACATCTTACAAACACAAAATTAATCTAGGAGAGAAATGTCATTTCCAAATCAGCTATTAACCATCATGCAACAAGACAGGTGAAATGTAAGAACAAAACAAACAAACAAACAAAGCCATCTTAACCCCACAATCACCTGCAGAGGGTTGAAAACCAAGGCTCAGATTTTCTATGTAATGCCAAAGAAAAACGCAAAAGAAAATGGCAGCTTTCTAAGAACAAGAAAACACGTACAAATAGAATCAAAACTGATTCAAGTCATAGTTAAAAAGAAAAAGAAAACAAAAAAAGGAAAGATCAATATGATCTGAACTTTAATATTAAGTTTTTACTCTTCTGTTTGGCTGCATTTAACTTTTGTACATCGCGCCTAGGAACAATCCAATATTCCTCAGTATTACAGCATTTCAACCCAAAGGACACCCTCACCTCTCCGCTGCAATACAGGGGTGCAAAGGGATAAACTAAGGCCAAAAATTACAACTCTCTGACATTTCCCACTTTGTGGGTTGCAGTCTTAGTATTTCTGGGTACTTGAGTACAGCGGGTGATAAATTGCAAAGTAGGGTCCTCTAATTACCAAACAGCAAAACCAGATTTAAAAAATTTCTGTTTTCCCCAACGCCAAATTCCAGTCAGAAAACTTGAGTTTGCTTTTTAATTTGCTGAAACAGAAAGCACTTGGCTTTGCTTTTTTTTTTTTTTTTTTTTTAAAAGCAGTCGCTTTACGCTGGGTGTTTTCTAGGTATTTCTAGAATTTGCAACATCACCCCGGATCTACTTCCTATTCCTGCCTTTGGTCCCCAGACCAAGCCACCCTGGTGGGCAGCTCTAGAAGTCGGTGTTCATGCGGGAGGCTGGGCACGCATGAATTAGGAACAGCTCAGACACTTTTCATGAGAAGCCGTCTACCTGGTTGGACTTCACCCATTCGTTTCAGCGAAGCCATTATCAGCCCATAGCAGCACCAGGAGAAAACTGGAAGCTTCATTTTGTCCCTCGACTTCAAACTAGGCCGTCTCTAAAGCTCTGCCTTAACATCCCTGGAGAAAAACGCTTGTTAGTTAACACCATTTAAGTAACTGAAATTCTCTAAAGAAACAGAAAAGTGTGACTATTTTGCTTCAAACGCTCTGAAGACTCGTGAACTGACTGAAGTCCCATACGTACAGACCAGTAGGGTACCACTCAATAGCGTCTAAAGGTAATAAACTAAGAATCTTATGCCAGCATAATTGAGACTCTGAGATTTTGACTTGAGTTTCTTCTTTTGTGTAGTTTAGAGCAAGAGGAGGAGGAAAAAATGTTTATGTGTATGTATGCAGACCTGCAGCTATACTACCTGACAAGAAAGCCGCAAGACGAGATGAAAGGTCAATTAAGGCAACCAGTGAGATTTTAAAAGCAGTGGCAGAAATGTCTGCAGGAAAACCCCAACTCCTGAAAATTAAGGAGGCTACTGAATAAGAAGCCAGAAAGGAACAGCAAAAGCTGGAATGAGAAAGGGAGAAATGCACAGAATAAAACATCTGTTTTAAGAATGGACACAGAGAAGAGTGCGTGTTTTACTGTGTGGTTTCTTTGACCTTAATCACAACAGCCCTAGTTCTCTGCCCGTCATCTTCCCCCGAGTGGACAGCATTAAATGGAAATCGGACAAAGCTAATAAAAGTGTCATTTTCAGCTGCCCTTCGGAGATGGATGGAGTCCCAAAGTGAAGCTCTGGAACAGACTACGGGATTTCTTCTCCTTTCATTATTTGCACTTGCCCAAGGCTGTGCAGAGCCCCAATAGACTGTTAATACAATACATCTTTTTACTAAGTTTCACTTTCTAGAAAAAAAAAAAAAAGTTTACAGAAAGCTGCTCTGCAGCAAAGATGCACAATCCTGGTTTGAGGGCTGCGGATGGGAGGCCAAGTGGAAAGCCTTCCACATAGTCTCTATGCTGACCGATTCTCTGGCACTCAGCAAGCCAAAGGAAAAAAAAATAAAAATCAAACTTAGCACTTTTCAATACGAAACATTTTAAAATGGGACTTCACTTTTTTTTTTGTTTTTTTACTATGAGTAAAAGCACAAGTTTGTCCTAAATACAGCACTATTAAAATGTATTTCTTTTAAAAAAAAAAAATAATTCTGAAACGTTGATATCTTTTCTTGCAAGCAAGGAGCAAATGGAAGAAAGTATTAGGCCACACAAATACACATTTAATTCATGTAGTAGATTGGTGGCTTTGGAAATGCAGTATTATATCAAAGGTGCATACTGTTTCAAACACACTGTACATATCATTGGGCAAAAAAACAAAGATCTGTTGGTTTGTTTGAGACACTTGCAAAGGCATCTTAACCTGCCCAGATGCAGCTAGACAAAAATATCTTGCTCTGACTATATGTAGCCATATCACTAAACATATCTACACAAACATTCGGCTATGTCCACAGGTAAAGACTGACAGTTTCCCGCCGCACTACAATGCGGAACAAGTGCATCATCTGACCTATTCGGAATATACTTTTATAAATATGTACAAATCAATTACAGGCACTTGAAATGTCTTTGGTTGGAATAAACCAACATTGCAAGATAATGTATTCACAGAGTGTTAAGACCCATTCTGGGTTCAGCAGGCAATGATTACGGTTCTCAGTCATTCTCAGTAAAAGGAGAGGATGGATTATGCTTCTGACAAAGCAACCTAAACAGAAGAAAAAGAAAACATTTAATTAAAAGTCAAATTCTTAATCCCGTAACAGCGATATTACTTATCTCCATGCAGCTGGGCATATCTGTCCTTGCTTTTTCAAAGAGCCTTGAAAAGTCTAACTTGGAAAAGAAATCAAAGTAAGTCTGAGGGTGTTCTGCACCGAGCATAATGAATTTAAAAAAAGAAAAAAACAAAACAAAACAACAAAACAAAACACTCAAACGAGCTTATACTACAAAATATCATTAAGATCAAAAGGTGCCAACATTAGCTTCCTACTTCACAATTAAATATATTCGTATTTAATCCTTCAAGCGAAGCGCAGGTCTCCAATGCAGTATTCAATACTGACTGACTGAACAGCTTTGTCATTTTTTCAAATTTAATTCTGATTAACAACCGTTAGAATTATGTATCATGTTTTATTCAAAGGTTTCAGTCTGTTGTGATAAAAGATAAATAAAACTATTCACTGCTTCACACAAAACGGTGCAAGTAACATCAGAATTACGGCAGAAGAGTTGCATTACAGCACTTACTGAACTGCAATAATCCACGTCTGCAGGAGAGAAATCTAACTCTGAGGACCTGCAACGCACATATATGTATTTTGCAGCACCCATCTGTACCGTCCACAATGAAACACCCCCGTCTCTTTGAAAGGGAATTAAATCTACATCTCCAGAGATAAGAAAAACCACTCTGCGCCATGTAGGAAAGGAGGTTTCCCGTGTTTTCTGATCAGAGTCAGTATTTTGTTATTACACAGACTCACCTTTTCAGAGCAGAATTCTGTATTGCTTTGCCTCAGTTTGCTTGGTCTGCCTTTAATAACTGCATAGCAGAACATCGTAATCACCATCACAAAAAGAAAGTAACTGGTGTGCATGAGATGCAGGTTTATTAGAGAGCGATCATCCTGCACAGAGAATTAAAACCATTTACTGACAACGCACCAAGAGTTGGCATTTTATATTAAAGCAATAATTATCAGATCAGCACAGAAATTACTGCATGAATCAACCTTCTTCCCCTTGCACAGCTGGGGTAGTAATGAAAGAGATTCCTAATCGTGGCACATAAAGAGCCAAAATCTCCTCATGTTAAAAATCTGTACTGGAGATCTCTTCCCATGCACTGTCAGCGTCTTTTCTCCAACGATTTAAAAATATAAATGTCAGTTATCAAAAGCTGTGAGGCACATGGAGATTACATGAAGACCATCATGCCCACCAGGGGTAAAGCAAACCCAGCTCTGTCTCAACCCTTGCACTACACAAAAAACCACCACCGAATATGACTATTTTAGGACATGAACAGAATCACGTTCAATTAAACCAGAGCAAAGCACTTATTCAACATAACACATAAAAACACTGTGGCACTTACATCCGGAACTATAACAGTTAGTTTGGGATTTAAAGCATGATACACTTTTCCGATTGCTCCTTTGTAACACCAGAAAGGGTTATAATCTTGTGCATATTTTGTATTAGAGTCCCTGGCTGTGGTAAAGATCTTGTACCAAAGCGTAGCATTGCTGTATGTCTCAGGAACACAATGTGGCGGCTGACTGCAGAAAAACAGAAATAATTAGCACCCCACTGGCCATTCTCCACGTTCAGTAAGGGTAACTTTTAGAACTGAGTCAAGCCCAGTCTCCTCAACGGCAGCACGGTTTTATTTTGGACGTTCCAAAACAACAAGAAAGAGCAAAGCTTAACCAAAAGGGTGTATAAAAAACCATGTGACTCCTATACTAAGATTAGATTTAACTGCACGTTGTTCCAGTAAGTCAACAGCCCACAGCTGAATTAAAAAAACACGTTTTCATAAGGCTTCACACAGCCACGCGAGTCTATCCGGTGGTTCTCCAGGGTATATCGAATAGTGTCAGAGAGTCTAGAGAAGACAACAGGAAACTATTTTGATGAAAGGTCTGCACCTGCTGGGGTATGGCAGCAAAGCAGCATTCGGCTTACGCCGAGCTCTCAGCAGCGAAGAGGATAAGAACCTTAGTGTCAAAGCCTTAGCTCTCACACAAGGTAGTGAAACTAAATTGTAGGGTATCTTTCTTAAATATTCACAGATTCTTTTGCTCCTAGTGACGTTTAAATCACAGGTAGCATGTTGAAAGGCAGGTAAGGGCTACAGTTCTAAACATCCACAGAAAAATCTAGTGTTGCTAAAAGACAGCAAAAGTCCTAAGACTTGGGACAGGGCTCTTCCTGTGGGGGAAGGCAAGCAGGTACGTAATTTCCGTGTTCATCAGAAAGTAACAACCTCAGAGGCAGCTGAGGCATTAATCACCCAGTAACCGGTCTATGAAGGAGTGTTTAAAACGCACTTACACTGTGACAGGAAATACACTGCTGGCTGCCGTCACAGTCATGCAGGTCGTGAACACGACCTGCTCGCAGTGGCCGTGGAGAACGCAGTCATCTGAATTCCAGGCAGCCGGCAGGGTGAACGTAATATTTATTTCCTCATGGGATTCTCTGCCTTTGAGAGAGAGAGAGAAGGAAAGCTGGGTTTTGTTCACACAAGTATCGGAGCAACAATCACTAGGATAAGGACAAGAGGCCAACGGCTAAGGCAGCAACCATCACCCTGAACCCGCACCTTTGAAGTCATCCAGGATCTTCACTATCAACAAAGAGAGCACACAAAGAAAGTTAAAAACCAAACCAAACCAAACTACAAAAGCCCCAGGTGCCGGTCTTTCTAATCTCTCCTGCCCTCAGAAGTTAAAAACTCACTACTTATAAGTGAATTCATGCGTGTTCAGAGAACTTCATTAAAAAGTAAAATCGCATCTTTAGCCTTTCTCCTCCCAAAGACTTTGTTCCACATTTGCTTTTTCTGACACTTACTTCTCAAATTGGAGATATTCGTGTAGACAAAAAGGTGCTAGCAGATATTGAACTGCAGATTAAGTAGCGTACATTAACTCCACGTGGATATATTCATACTGAAAATAAATCCAGGCTACTGGAAAAGGAGCTTGCATTTGATAGCTCTTAAAGCAGTAACAAAATAACAACATAAAATACAGTAATAGAGATTTGCAGCTACGGTAAATGTCTCTTCACGGGGCTCTCAGGTTCAAGAACACCTTCAGGCATTAATATAAAATGCAGCCCTGGCTAAAAGCTAGAATTCAATGAGGTTCTATCTATTTCTAGTCATTTTCTACAATCTCCTATCAAAACTTAACAGCAGGGCCGCCACACAGCAAATCAGTCTCTTCACACCACAGAAATTGTAACCATCTTATTTGTTGCTGTTTGCAAGATTAAAGCTTATTCACGTATGCATTTTAGATAAACTATTTTTTTTTGACAACGTGCTACTTGATCTCTAATGTATATACATTAATGCCTTTAAAATGGGAGTTAAGTGCTTGAAGTTGTATCAAGACAGAACTGAAGATAGTCACCACAGAAGCTTTTTGCTGCTTGGAATTTTGTTGGCTTAAAAATTACCTTCCATCGTCATTAGGTTAATCATTTAAAACTGAAAAAAATCTAATCTTGCAAACCTGCAGGTTCTTTTCCATTCTGGATGCCGGGAAAAGTTTTTCTAGCAAACAAGTGAAGGGCTTTATATAGGAACATACTCACAACAAATCTGGAAACACATGTATGTTCTAAGCAAACCAATAATAAGCTGGTGATATGTTATTTGATTACATAGTTACCATTCAAAGTTATAAAAGCCAAGTCTTGCATACCTGAGAGTCCGATTTGGTGTCCAAAAATTGCGGAACTAAGATGTGTGACGTTGCGAGAATATCCGCCAAACGGTCTGAGCGGGTCCAGCGTCAACGTGATTGTAACAGAGATGTTTATTGGACCGGAGTCCTCAAGAGTCTGTGGAGACTGTGTAGAAGATCTCGCCTGTCCACTTGTCACGGTACTTTCTGGAGTTGTGGTATCATTGATGAGATGCTTTAAGGTTTCATTCTCAGATATACAGAAGTCCAAATCATTAAACCTCAGGAGGAAGGTATTCCAGTCCTTAAAACAAAGGTGAAGATTTCAACCAGCTTAGCGAGTTAACTCTGCGCTGCCGCTTCCCTAGAGCGGTGCAGACCTTGATGTGTACCATCCCACCGGCAGTTCCAAGCCATTTAACAAAAATTACATGGCTCACAAAGCAAGCGCAAATACCGCCATGGCTATGTAAACAACGGGGCGAGTTGTTTAGAAAAGTCAGACGTGTTCAATCCCAGCCACCACCTGAGCGCTGCTCAGCGCGGCAGCGGAATATCCTCATTTAAGCTACAGAAGGACTATATGACTTGGTCCGCTCTCACCACGCTCGGGGTATGAGCGGCTTCTAGCAAGGTTTCCCTCATCACAGCACAGTACTACTAGGTAAGAAGTTTCACAAACGAGCGAGCTGACACAGCAGAGTAAGAAAAAGAAAGGCTTCTAGCCATAGTAGGGAAGATCCTTCTCAGATGATTCGGCCTCATCCTTGAAATAAAACAAGACTATTCAAACATTCGCACAAAGCCTCTTTCCTTATGAAATACGGGCAAGTATAAATGAAAAAAAAATCTCCCATAAGACTGTGCACTTCCATGAGAGGGGAAAAAAAAAAAACAACCCAAACTCATTAGCTTTTTTCAGGGGAAAAACCCCAACTCATTAGCTTTTGGGGGGAGAAAAAAAATATCACTCATTAGTTTTGGGCATGTTTTTCAACTTAGTATTCCTCCCATTTAGCTCAGGAAGTTTTTGTACCTACCTCTGTCATTTCTGGTGACTTGATCTCCTTGATTTTGAAGAAATAACCCAGTGTCAGAAAAGCTATCGCCATAGCGCTTACACTGATCATAAAGACCACAAGCGGAGGTCGACTGCTGATGTAAACCTTCAGGTTCTCCAACAGGTTTATGTTGAACATTATTCTGATTGTTCACCTGAAAACAAAGAACATTGCAACAGTGACTGGGCTCTGTGTGTGTGTGTGTGTTACAGGGTGGGGGTTTGTAGATCACATAAGACAAAAGTTTGACAGGAAAAAAAAAAGGGAATCTTATACTAAAATGAGATTCAATTCTATGACTCTGTGCTGCTCACTGAACACAGACTCAGTACGCCTGAAATTAAGCACAAATCAAAGCACGCTTGACTTCACCTTCTCAGCGCCTGAAGTTCCCAGCTAGGAACAGATTTTAAGAAATGAGGACAACTTCTAGCACAGCCAAATATCACTGATAAGCAATAAACCCAGTTCTTTTCTTTCCCCAAATACCTAGGCAGAACAAACACCGCTACCCCTGAATTCCAGTAACCTTGGAATTCAAATTACGGTGCGGATGGAGCTGTAATGCAGCCCAACAGATCCAACTTGGTACATCTTTGCACCTACTTTCAAAACTGCGGCTGAAACCTTAAAGCTCCCCCTTACTCCATCCCTAGACTCCAAGGACCAGACCTTCAAAATGGGACCCAAAAAGCAGCCTACATCATTTTAGGCTTCTGCATCAAGAATTCTGTGGTCAGGAACACCAAACTAACTGCACTAGGGTGGAGGCTGGAAGAATCCCTTCTTTTGTTGATTCTTGCAGGATCTAGAGAACTTTTGCTAAAGCCTGTAAACAACGAGAGGACCTTACACATACTGAGGAAAAGTACCGAATCATTAATTTTTGTCCAAAAAAGTTGTATTTTGTCTGATTCCTCTTCTGAATTTTCTTTTCATTTGCAGAGCAGAGAGACCCAAACTACGTTTACTGTATTGGCTTCCCCACCTGCACGCGCAAGGAAAAGCAAACAGCCCAGTGTTAAAGGGCAGCCTTGCGGCATCGGCGTCAGCAGCTCTGCGAGAAGGAGCTTCAAGCAAACCTCTTATCTTCGTCTTACCTAAAATCCTGCTTGAAAAGGCTTTTAACACCAACTGAACTACAAAGGCAGTAACTGTTCCTAGTAACGTGTTGCTTATCCCCGAAATTCATGGGAAAAGGCAAACTTCAGGACTGGCATCTAAAGAATTCAGGACGACCGGGTGATGTGTGAGCATTCATACAGGTCTGATAACATTTAATTAAGTCAGGGCCTCTGCTCCTTGCAGGTCTGGGTGATTCTCGTTGGCTCTTCCTAGAAACAGACTTCATTTACAATCCAGATGTACCAGGCCGAAGAGTGGGAAGCCGGAGGACGAGAGAGGGACTGAGTTTTGAGAAAGAGGGCAAGGGAGAGAGTGATCTTTGGTCTGATCTATTGATTTCCAAGAAAGCAAGAGAAAGGAAAAGGACAAGCTTTCAGGTCAAGTCTTTTTCAGATCCCACAACGTACAATGATCACTTTCTTGTGTACAATCAAGATTGCACTGCTGGAAATGCTTCTGTTATTCTTAACAGAAGGAATATTGACAAAACCTGCAAAACTGCCCCAGAGAGGGGGAAATTCAACTCACTGAGAAGAGACACGAGCTCCTGCGGCAATAACACACCACCGAGTTGTGCGTGCTGACTTTCCCCGTCTCCTCCCCACACACCTACTCGTTCTCCTCGGTGAAATCTACTGAAACAGCGCTCACTCCAGAGCACAACGCCACGGCCTGGCTTCACTATTTTGCACCATCAACCGATTTTCATCCGCTCTGCAAAGACCAGAAAAAGCCGGCAGGAACGCCTGGGTGCTGCAAACATCTCTCTACAAAAATAGAGTGTGCCTGAGAGTGAAAAGCACGGTGCAGAGAAAGGATGGAGAGAAGGAGAAGAGAGGAAAGGAAAGGTGATGATAAACGTACACCCTACCAGAACTTCTATCTCTGTCCAAGACCAGCTGCTATCTGGTCAAAAAAAGAGGCCAGTGAAGGTGTCAGGAGAAGGCAGGAGCGCGAGGGAAAGGGAGAGCTGGGGCTGGTAAGGATCACGCTGGGGACGATCCGCACTTCTGTACGTTCTGCCTTTTATCTTGTCAACGGCAGCAAATTTCTTAAATGAGCCCTAGTTAAAAATCCCAAACGTTCCATCTCGAAACATTGGAGAGACATGTTGAGATGGAAAACGATCAAAAGATAAACCAAAAAGCAGAGTTGTATTCAGCGTTCCCTTCTGAATTTCCTTTTGAAAATAACACCACAGATGCAGGCTTTATTACGGCATTTAATCAAAGCTGAACGTCACCCACAGCACACCCCGAACTGTGATCCCTTTTTTACAGGGGCTTCCAACAGCTCCATTAGCATGTTTGTTTACCACAGGGTCTAAAATCGGCCATAAAACTGGATGCGCTGAAAAGCATACATATAAAAATATTTGGGCTAATATTTTTATGTAAGAGATCACCAGCTTTTAAGTGCCGGTTGCTTTAATATGCTCCCATAACTCAACGGCTTTGAAAGCAATTAGAAAATGCTATAAGCTGCAATTTCCAAAGTGTAATACGCCTTTTGAGCATTTATGAGAGAAAAGGGAACAACTGTGGATTTCAATACTAGAGCTGACAGGAAAATAGCAATTGGACACGGTGAGTGCAAACCAGAACCAAGAAGAATGTTTCCACCCTGCTGCCTGAAGAACTACCAATACGTCATGAAATAAAATGCTTAAATAACACCAGTTATCAAAGAACTTGTGAAACAGATCAGTGCATGCAAACCAAAATGTATATTCCCACTAGATTTTAGGGGTTCGGTTAACGGTCCGTGCACTTCAACCCCTGCTTTCTGTTAGGACCCGTCAGAAACACAACACAAATGCTATTTTTCTACCAGCTCTGGTCGTAACCAACAACTTGCCCTGGGTAAATGAATAACCGAAAGAATATAATTTAAACTTTTACTTCTTTTTCGCACAGTTAAAAAAAGAAGCCCAATGCTATTACCTCCTGGCAGGTCAGGAAAGCAAGATCAGATTTCACTTTTTAGCTAAATAAATAATTTAGAAAGCGGCTCTAATAACTGCCGCCTGCCTCTCTCCGCTCCGGCTAAGCCTTTTAATACTCGTGCAATAAAAATCGCCACAGTCAGCCTAACAGGTAGCTCAAGCGCAACGGGAAGAATGAAAACTGCCAGCCCGGAACATTGGCCACCAACTCCAAAGTAATTGCTCGGTATTGAGGTGTATCCGTCAAGGCAAAATGCCACGTTCAGGCAGAGTTACAGCTGACGGTCCTCATCGGGAAACCTCGTCGGGAAACATTCGACAGGCGCCGGAGAGATGTTGTGCTCTTAAATCAGGCCCTACAAACCCTGGAAATTCTGTTAAACAGTTAAAAAGATAAAAATGGTAAAGGATGGAAATACAAAAGAGTTAATATGTCAGAGTCCCTGGCAAACACAGAATTAGGTAACCATCTCAAAAGGGAGGAAATAGCCCCTTATTCTACAATTTAGGGGAGTCTTCCTTCACAATAGCTCACGATTGAATGCAATAACCTCAAAGAAGCACCATTTTTAATTCCTCCTCATTTGTGTGTGAAAGGGTATAAAAAAGGTAACTTCTGAAATGGACCTATGAGTTTTTCAAGAATAAGTTACAAATAAGGAAAATCTTGAAGTCTATTGCAAAGACCAAAAAGTCAACAGAATGAGTCACAGCAGATTAAATTCCCATTTCAGGGATTAATATCGAAGGAAGTGAATTCCTAACAACAATAAAAAAAAAATGCATGCTGTACTAAAGCAGGTATTAAAACTAAAATTGTAGTTGCCAAAAGGAAAAAAAAAAGTTTTAAAGAGATCAAAGTAAACATCTGACATAATTTTTACATGTTTCTTGCCATAACATCAACTACAGCCCTTCCACCAGAAAGCTTAAAATCATGTAATTTCCATACAAATATTTCTCCTTCTTGTTGTGCATATAAGACAGTCACAGTCTAAAGGAGAAAAATATTTGGGGTGTGTGTGTGTGTGTTAAAAAAACCCCACCGAAATATCTTCAGGAAGAAAATTGTGGGTGGAAAAGAAGGGCAGCAGGCCAGCGCCAACCCATCCCAACGCTCCATTAAGACCTCGCATGTTTTCTAAGCCTGAACCTCTTATTGCACGTAATAGCGTTTAGTCTTAACTGTGCAGTTCAGTTTATTTATAAATCAATTATGTTTTCAAAGATGTCCCATCACGACGGTACCATGTGGGTTAGGAAATGGGTCACATCAGGGTTAACCACTTTGAATGAAAATAATGTTGCGTGCCAGAAAAACACTCATAAACACAAATCAACCGAACTGCGATTTTCCTAGCAAACCATCCATAAATAACATGCAAACAAAGAAATGGTGTGATTGCAAACTAAAGTGCCTCTCGTTTAAGAGCAGTAAACAGCAGCAGGTACCAAAAACGTCTTTAATTTGGTTTTCTTCTCCTCAAACCAAACCTGAAGTCTAACACCTAAACACTAAAACAGTAAAGGAAAATAGATCGGTTGTGTTTACTGTGAAGCTGCTTATTAAAGTTCAGAATATGCAAAATGGTCTGTCAAAGCTTTATAGAGACTCATTAATGTCTATATCTCTTAATCTAATATCACCAGCCTATCGAACAGAACGAGCAAAAGTAACCTCACTTGATCTTGCAAGGGAAAATAAAGTTTTCTCAGAGCAGCAGCAATTATTATCTTTATTATCATAATTTTTTATTATGATATTATCAATTATTATTATAATCAGGTTAAAAATTAAAATGAACCAGAACTTTCTGAACTCACCAGACGGCTGCGCTTTCATGCCCCGAAATGAACTATTCATTTCTACTACATAAACTGTCACAGCTTCTACAGTCAGTTTCTTTCAGAAACTGGGGAAGGCTAATCAAGGTTGTGTTTTTTTTTTTCTTTAAGTCTTTCTTAGAATTTCACAACATAGTACTTTTATCATAAAACACACGCAGTTGGGAGGAAAAGTGAGGGTTTCCCACTAATTTTATAGGAAGACTTACTTTACCATACCGCTATCTGTGGCAACAAAGAGGTGCCCGTACCTCCAACTGTTTCAGTTCGTATTTTTAAGAAGCGCATCAAGACCCTGCGGGATGAAATTGTGCAACCTAAAACCTCTGTCAGCAGCAGAGGGAACCTCCAGAGCAGAGCACTTTTTCTGTCCACCTGATCCTCTTCCCCTTCTCCTGTCCTTCAGCATTAAAAAACAATAAAGTCAACAGACTCACAGCAAATAGCACCGGTCTTCTTCAGGGAGTAGGGGGGGAGAGAAGTAATCGGGGCTTGCGGAGGAAGGCAGTTGATGAAAATATCACCTAGGATCCCTCAATCCACCGCAACCAAATACAACCGAAAGATCAGCAGCCAGATGTGCACAAACACAACACGTCGCCTCCCCCAAAACTGCTCCAGGAGAAAGCACCCAAGTGGGAGATAACAGCGCACGAGCTCAAACCGGTCAGTGGCTCGTGGCCGCTTTCTGAGCTATTTTATCCCATACATTTGTTTACTGACAAAAAACCCCCACCCTTTTGCTAGAGCCTGGAAGCAGAAAGCGTGGCAGGAGAACGGCCTGGCCCCTTTGCACATGCCCAGGGCACGGAGAGAAGACACTGTGCAGCACAGAACGAGAGCAAGAACATCCCCTGCTGAAAAGGAGCTTCGTTCCTCGCCTTATTCTGATAACGGAGCGGGTCAGGAAGCAGATTATTAGCAAAAGGCTGAGAGCCTGGGGACTTGCAAGAACAGAACAAAGCAAAATGCTTCATACTTTAACGAAATGTTTCTTTTCACCTCTAAAACCACTTTTCAAAGCATAATGAAGCATTTCAATATCCCCAAGAGCTACATAAGCAGCAAACATTTCAGTTCTACCCAAAAGAGCAAGCCAAGGAAGGGAAGTAATTTGGTCAGAGTTATAGTAAATTCCAAGGATCAAATTGATACTGAATTTGCAAGGCCCGAGTTCCTGACTGTAACTCTTGCTGCTAAGGACAGAAAACTTACAATAAAAAGTAGACGAGTTAAAAAAAAAA
>VXBH01008088.1:118928-142428 GCA_013400035.1 Rynchops niger | reverse complement strand
AAAAAAAGGAAAATTTGTGGCTCAGACATTACTCAATCTGTGTACACGAAGTTTCCAGATACTTAACAGCCCTTCCCAACAAACGCATGTTGTAGTCCAACGTGTCTGTGGTGGATTTGCCACAGGCACCTGAGCAGCGCGTCAGCTGATGCTCCTGGAACAGCACCCTTGATTTTCATTTACCACTTAAAGAAAATTTTCCGCAGACAAACGCAAACAAGTTCCAAATACTATTTTTTTAAACGCTAAGGGTTTAAAAAAAAAAAAAAGAACTAGAAAAAGGGTAGAAAAGCTACAAGCCAAGAAATATAAACAATGCGAGGAAAGCCTTTTTTCACTGGTTCAACCAACCCCAAATTCTGCCTTATGTAAAAAAGTGAAAAACACAATTTAAAACATCCCCAGCTGTAAAATGAACCTCTGGTTGAAAATAGACATTTTGCTGCCAAACTTTAAGGCGGCAGCCCTGTTTGCCAAGTTAGCCTGTGCCGTGGGAAAGAGCACACTTTCATATGCAAGAGCTCTGGCTTTGGCGTTTTTGAAACCTTCTGACTTTTACAAGTCAAAGTCATGACTTATCATAATCTTAATCATCCAGGTTCCAATGAAACATACAACACTAGACTCAAGAACTGTGAAGTTGTACTAAAAAACGCTATTCTGGTTACTGTTGCTTAGCATGAGAACCTGGGAGAGGAAGGCAAAAGGAAAATCATTCAGTTTTATAGGATCTGCCCAAGTTCCACGAGAAATCAAATTCTGTGGATACTGTACTGACAACAGGCAAACAAGTGCAGTTTACAGAAAGGCTTTACTCAAGAAGAATGAAAAGTCTCAGTAAAGGTCTAATAATCAGAAACTGGTTTAGTGACCAACTTAAGAAGGTTAATTGTTGACTTCCTTAAGGAAGGCGGTACAGAATTCAGCAGCGCAAGTACAGAAAAATGCCAGAAAAAGGCTCTTCAGCCTGTTTGTAATGAGAACAGTGGCTTGTAATGGGAACTGTAAGGCGAGGGAGACGCAGACAGATACACAGCTTGAATCACAAGCAGAAAATGACTGACAAGTGGAGGAAATGGCAGCTTTAGAGAAGATGACAAAATTCTGGATGTAGAAAGAAGGTAACGCTGCCTGTGTAAGAGGAGTAGGAAATCAGCTAGTGGCCACTAGCGAAGGAGAGAATACAAACAGCAAAAATGACTGAAATAAGGGACTTAGGTAATAGCCAAAATATCAAGAATATGGCAGTAATATCATCTTATCTGTATGCTTCACCCACACTAGTCAAAAGAAATAGGACTTTCAACCTCAGGTAGGTAAGTACAGTCTCCGTTTTACAGGTAGATAATTAACAAAACCTGACAAGCCAGGGCATACGCAGGTTTTCGTCCAAAACAAAACCCGGGAGTTCTGAGTCCTGGCAACAAGCTTTATTCCCAGGTCAGAACGCTCTTCTCAAAAAAATGAGACTCCCGCCCAGAGAGGTGCTTTTGGAAAAGGGAGATTTGGGAAAAGCAACAAAATTCTGACACCAATAAGTTTCCTGAATGCTTAGTCTAGGACTCATTTGATAAAACAGCTTCATTTCTAAAAAAATTACGGTATTTAATAAAAAAATAAAGATGCTCACAGCTAACAGCTCCGCAGGAACACTGTCGGGGAGTGTCTGGGGAGGGAGCTGCGCTCCACCCGGGGGTGACGGAGGTGCCGGTCACCCGGCTCACACGGAGGACACCGAGGTCTGTCTGTCTGTCCCTGCCTGCAGATGCTCCTCTCCACGGACAGAGCACACTGGCTATTTTGTATTATCCGGCGGCATGGGAAAGAAGAATGACATTCCACCGGCCCTGAGCCACTCCTCAAATTACGGGAAGTAACAAAGCTACTAAGGTCCTAATCCTCTTTGATGGGACTAAATCTAGTCTCGCAGGCACAATTCAGTATTATCTCTGCTCAGTCTGCCCACAAAAAGTTGTCCCCTGTCCTGCGGACACCTGCTGACCAGAAGCTGGGTTGCAGCCATCGGCTCGGTCCCGGAGACCCGAGGGAAGGCAAGCGGATGGAGGTGGCTCACAGGATGAGCCTCAAACCATTTTGTATGTCTGACCTGTAAGCAAAAGGATTAGTACCTATTTCCTATAACTTAACCATTTATAGAAACACACTGATGATTTCCCACAAGAGACAGGCCCGCGGCAGGCTCTCACGATACACTTCCAACTGCAAAACTTCTGAGAAGTTCAACGAGGATGTGGACAGTAATCTTTAACGAATTCTTATCTAGACTCTAGGTTTGTCTAACAGGGCAAATTCACCTGTACAACTACACTGCCAGAGCTAATCGCGCAAATAAATTTCCCCGGAGAAGACAAGCCCTTAAAAAGCACACAAAGGGAAAGGGGGAAGAGAGAAGCTGCGCTGTAATCTCTTCTTCCCCCTGCCAGGCAGAAACGTTTCCCAGGCTGTCCATATCCCTCGTTGCGATACACGGTGCAAATTTAGCGTCAGGTATCCAGCAGCCATGTTCCAGGCATGATGCACCAGAAATTTTATTATTAAAAAAACATCGTAACGTCTTTAGACAGGAGTTAAATCAAAAAAGTAAAAGGATAAAACACAGGCATTTAATGAATAGAAAAAACAAACAAGCAAAACCAAAAAACCCCAAACCTAAAAAAAAAAAACAAACAACAAAACAACGAAGGAATCACTATTCAGAAGCTATTTTGAAACGGAAATATTTTTAGTGCTACCGGAATTACTCTTTCTTACTATTTTTTCCCGGTACGAAGCCACACATACAAAGTTCAAGCTAACAACCTTTAAAAATAGTAATTAAGTAAATAATAAAGTAAAACTGACGCTAGGATACCCCAGCCCAGCCAAACCACACCGTTTATCGTTATTACCGTGCCGATCTGAGCACACGGCGCTGGAAGCGGGGCTCTGCGGCGGCGGGGAGGGACGCGCCCGGCTGCGGGCCCGGGCTCCGGCCGCGCTCCCCCCGTCACACAGCCGTTACCGGAGCAACCCCCCGCCCCTGCCCCTGCCCGGCAGCGGGACCCCGGCGCCGAGGCTCGCAAGAACCCCCTACCCCCCCCCAAGGGCGGCGGCGACCCCACCACCCCCCNCGGCGCCGGCAACGCGCGGCCCGGCCCCCGCCCCGCAGCCGACATCGCCCAGCCCCGCGACCCTCCGCCCCTTCCCCGGCAAAAAACATCCAAGAGAAGGGGAACGGCGTGGCCAGCTGGAGCGGGGCAGCGATCGCCCCCCGTGCTCGGCACTGGCGAGGCCCCACCGCGAGGGCTGTGTCCAGTTTTGGGCCCCTCACGACACGAGAGACATCGAGGGGCTGGAGCGTGTCCGGAGAAGGGCAACGGAGCTGGTGAGGGGTCTGGGGCACGAGTCGGGTGAGGAGCGGCTGAGGGCGCTGGGGGTGTCCAGCCTGGAGAAGAGGAGGCTGAGGGGAGACCTTCTCGCTCTCTACAGCCCCCTGAAAGGAGGGGGTAGCCAGGGGGGGTCGGGCTCTTCTCCCAAGGAACAGGCCGTGGGACAAGAGGAAACGGCCTCAAGTTGCGCCAGGGGAGGTTTAGGATGGATATTAGGAAAAATTTCTACACTGAAAGGGTTGTCAAGCATTGGAACAGGCTGCCCAGGGATGTGGTGGAGTCGCCATCCCTGGAGGGATTTAAAAGCCGGGCAGACGTGGTGCTGGGGGACGTGGGGTAGCGGTGGGTTTTGTCAGAGTCAGGTCGGTGGTTGGACTCGATGAGCTGAAAGGTCCCTTCCAACCCGGCCAATTCTATAATTCTACGAATACCTAAAAGTGTTCAAGATTAAGTCCTCGAAGCAGCTCACTTAACAGAAGGAACCAGAAGAATGACACTTTAATGATAACGACGCCCAGGAGAGGAGAACCTGAAGTCCTGCTCCCGGGGAGGAGCAGCAGAGGGGAGCGAGCCTGGCCGCGGGGGCTGCAGAGGATGGAGGGGCTCAGGGGGATCTTGCCCCTCTCTACATCAATACTGGAGGGTGGCAAGGAGGCAGAGCCAGGCTCTGTCCAGGGAAGGGACAAGAGGCAACAGGCCACAGTCCAGCGAAGGTAATGGCGCTCCCAGCCCTCCAGCATTACCCAGCTGGTTTAGCCATCATCCAGGCTGTCATAACCTGCTCTCGCTGCAAGGACAGCTGCAGTGCTCCCCCCGCATTTACCTGCTCACCCAGCCCTGACTGCAGCAGCTTGACAAGCTGCAAAGGAAGTGTCCATCAGTATCTCCAGTAGTTGTGGTACTTCAGAAAGGTAACACCACGGTATTTCCTGAAGCTCGAAAAGGTCAGAAATCAGCCCATCTTCAAAATTGTCCAAGGACAGCACTGAATTACTCGCCTTAGTTAATAACTGACTCCCTTCTTGATTGTGGCTTTTGGAAAGAAGTAGTAGTGCCAATGATAAAAAAAACCCCAAATCAACGTATAGACTACTTCCGTACACGGCTCTGACTAAAGGATGGTGGCTGTAGATAAAGCAAAAAAGTTCTTTATCAGATGGAACGCTACTTCCTCTCCCCTCAACGATTTTAACCCTTATTTTCAAATTGCTGTTAAGTAGTACTAGCTTTATCTATCTATCAAAAAAACCTAATTACCTGTTTTACCTACAGACAGGTCATTTGCCTACCTGTGCCCCTCTCCTTTAGGCATGAGATACAAGAAAATTTACTCTGGAGAATTAGTAAACATTGATGATAACTGGCTAGAAGAATCAAGTTAATTTCATCATTCAGTTATATGAAACCAAAGACGTTGTACAGTTTAGTTAACCAGTACTTCCTGTAAAATAGGTTCTTCACTACAGCAAAATAAATGGGTAGCTCACATGCAAAGAAGTATTTTACAACTTAGGATCCGAGTCCTAGTAACGAGCTGCAGGGTCTTTGTTTTCAGTAATACTGAACTAGTAGTAGTGGGCTGCTGAAATAAAAACCAATTTTTGATGCTGTTACTGTCACCAAAGCACAGCATTCCAATTCATTTTAAGATAGTATTTCAGTAAACTCTCTGGTTCAAAAGCAACTTGTTCATAGATACTATTTCATAACTTTTTGCATCCCTGGGGTCTCTTACTGTATCTCATCCCAAACTGGCGTGTGGGACCAGAGCATCTCTATCCTACAGTGATGCCCAGGACCTCGAGCCTGGAGCAAGTACCAACCCCATCTGGTACCGTGTACTAGAGGGTTCATCAGCTCACACCGAGCCCGGAACTGACACGACCACCACCTCACAGCAGCCCGTGCACGATGGCTTGCCCCCCAGACTGAATTCTTTAACGCTGGAAAGATACTCTGCAGGTATTACTGGGGCAACTGAACTACCTTTTAAGCAAGGAAAAAAAGACAAACAAACAAACAAAAAACCTATTTACATGTTTTACCTACAGACAGGTCATTTGCCTAATAAAATACTGACAAGGTCTGAAAGCAGTCTGGTTACTCAAACGCTAGAATTCAAGTTTTTGCGAGAGCTGCTCCCCAAGTTGTTACTAACCAGCCCGCACGGAGGGTAGGAGCAAACCGCTCCTGCTGGCTAACCTTCAGCTGGGATAGGAAATCCATCTTACCTGCCTCACGGGGCATCTGGAGCAGGTGTTTGCTGAAAACGTTCCCACTTTAGTGGCTTGATAACAAGATGGCATATGAATTAGAGATATTTAGTTACAAATGCACCAGCAGGTCGTTCTTAAGCACTTAATCACTACAATGATCTTTCTGCAAAGAAAAAGACATTGTTACCTCGACTTGCACTTGAATGGCTCAGAACCGTGTCTCCCAAAACACAGAGGATGCAGAAGCAGACACAATTATATTCACATTAATCATTTACAGCATAACAAAACCCAGTGACGAGATTTTTAGGAACTCATTAACAAGGGCATAATGTACACACTTTTATTTAAACATCGGAATTTATACAATAGCTCCAAGTTTGCTTTTTTATTTTTTTTTTTTCCTCCTCAGGAAAACCTGTGTACCTGGATATCAGAAGTAGCACCTAGTGTTTGTAAAGAAAATAAAGACTTTACAGTATTATTTACTGCCAGCACTGGTCAGATCCTAAGCAATTTGGGCTCAGTGACACATGGATACATTAAATAATCTAATTTCTCGCGATCACCCGATCAGCTCGTTGCTTCACCTCAGCAGTGGAGTTTTGGGCAACTGGTTCTCTCGGAAACACTAGGAATGCATAGTGCGTAAGGCTAAATACACTTGACAAAAAGGGACAAATCACAGTCGTGGTCTGAAATTATTGCAGTGCGAATTTAAAACAGCAGTGTTTTTAAAGCAGTGGAACATAGTAAAGAGGTAGGTACTTTCCTCCTTGATGGTAAGAATTTAGCATTGCTTAAGAGTAGTTCAAGCTCAGTAGCTTTATGTTAGATATCTCAGGTACACAAACAAGTCACGGCAGACTGGATTAACTGGAAGATATTTAAAATGATATATAAAATGTTTCACTGGCATAAAAAAGTTATATTGCAAGAGGTTACTTTTTGTGGAATGAGCTATTATTCTTACCTTGAAATACACCCATTCAACTTCTAGTGACATCAAGTCAGGTTTACCTCGACGTTCAATACTTTTGCAAGATAACTCCCTTTGCTGAGGGGGGGGGTCACTAAAGATCAGAAGACTGATGTTTCCTGAAAATAAAGTGCACTTTTCTGTTCGGAGCAACAGCTCGTGCCTCTTCTAAAAAGCAGCCTCTAATTATAGGAACTTATTTATCTACCAGGATTGTCAAAAAAATAATCAAGACCTAGCCCACTGATGGAAATCACTAGGCAATGCCAGGAAAAGAAAGCCATTTTTGGTGCAACTCTTGCGCTAACTCCTCCCCACCTTTTTGTTCCACATTATGCAATTTTTAATAAAAATATTTCCTTCCTTTCTGAAGCTTGGCTGAACGTTCTCTTTGAAAGCGGTAATACCAGCACTTACGTGCACCACCGAAGGCTATCAGGTGTACTGACAAAGCAGAGAGAAGGTTTACATGAAGAAATGTCATATTTTAAAAAGTGGTTTGTTTTTTTTTTTTTTTTACAGAGCAGATTTCGAGACAAATGTCAAGTTTTCAAATCTTTACAACAATATCTTCTCTGACGGTAATTCATCAGTTACACCATCTAGCTTACTGCAGCAGTAACGGTGTACTTGCCTTTATACTGCGATGTGATTTAACTGAAAGGTGCTAAACGAATACTTTTATATCATTTTCACTCATACACAAGATGTCATGCACAGTTGAGACATTAGGTTTTAAATCTATTTACAATTTTACATATTTTACAATATATAGTTCATCCTTACAGCTACAGAATAAATTCAGACTAACAGTGGTAACTTTTGAGTTTCTGCTGGAACTCAAATTCTGTAAGTTAAACTAATTATTAAAAACAAGTAACTGCATGCCTAGAAGGAAGCTCTCAGGAAAGATGTCAAGGGACTAGCGTTGCTTAAAAATTACACCGGTTTGTGTAGAAAATTTAAATTCCGTTCAAAAACCCACAAAAGCCTAATAGAAACCTACTTGACTAAAATAAATACAATTAACAATACACTTAACAAAAAATGTACCTTTAAAAATGTACTGATTTAAGCTCATCTGATTTTTAGCCTTAAATTTACTTCCCTTCCCAAGTAGCAGATAGTACTAGGTGAGGACAATGATGCTTTTCAAAGTTAACACTGATAATTATCCTGCATAAACCTGAGGCTGCAGCGGTGGGGGTAGCTTGTCATTCTCCACATTTTCAGAGTCAATAGCTGCTAAGGCTTGATTTTTTGGTTTTATTTCTAAGGGATATTTCTCGACAATATCTTGGACTTCCTTTGTAATCCCATCAGTCCAATCTATTAGGTCTTTCTCGAGCTTCTTGGCTTCATTGACAATTCTTTCCTGTCTCTCATTCAACTGAGATAGTAGGTCTAAGTTTTTATACATTTGCTTAACACCCAGGCACACATCAGGTGAAAAACTGTCAGATTCTTGCTTCTTCGGGGATGTCTGACCAGTCATAAAACGATCAAAATCTTCTTGGCTTAGATTTAAAGACTGAGCATCCAGTTTTTCAATGAAGGCCACAGCACAGCACTGCAAACAAAACAGAGTGAGCATCACTGCAAGCTACAGATGGGAACTTATGCATTCTATTTTTTAATCCTGCTGTTAGACCAAGAACTGATTATTTTATTTAATGCCTCAACAGATTGCTCCTAAAGAGCTTTTCCAGAAGCCAGCTGTATCAGACAGTTCACAGGCCTCTCTCCTCTCCCCAAAGTCTGAAGAAGTTGAAAACTCAGAGAACGATATGGGAAGACTTCACTGCACCGGAACAGTCCAGACCCACTGGGTAACATCCGTTACAAACCTCAGGGTCGCTGCATTTTGGAGGTGAGAGCAGAAAGAACAAGACATGACAACTAGACAAGAGCACTATATTAATATTTAATAACCTGATCAGCAGACACCTGCTACGCTCCCTATTCATTTTCTGGAGGAAGGAATGTCAATGCCCGTCTTACCTTGTGGATGCTCTCCTCCTACTGAGAGGAACATTTCAACAATTTTAACATTGCAAGTATTTAATTCGATTACATATTTTCCCTCGAAAATGGCTTTACGGTGAAATGCAGAAAAGGTGAGTTCATAATCATAATTCCTTCTAATATAAACAAGCATGCCAATAAATGTCTCCTGCAGAAGCTTTATAAAGCCTGTTTACCTCCACACGTTAATGGCCTAGTTCTGCAGTCTCGTCAAGAGATAAACTCTCATGAGCTTAAACGGGGAACTTTGCACCCGTAACATCTGCACAGTCCAAACTCAGGATTTTAGGAATGGAAAGTCCTTATCTCTTTACAAAATAAAAGTATACCCAAGTCTTAGCATCAAACTGTACAAATAAAGGGTTTAATATTATAAAGAAAGCAAGGCACCGACTGGTTTGGAAAGCAAAGAAGAAAGAGAGAGGAGATATAAAGCAAAAGAGCTTGCTGTACTCTAAGTAACCTCAACCACTATTTGAAGATTAGTTTTAACTTTCCTTCTATGTTATGCTGTGTTTGCCTTTACTGGAAATTCCTACATCCAAATAAAAGACAATCTTGTTGTCCAAAACGTCAACACTATTCCTGCACTTACCAGATTGGTAAAATAGTAGCCGTCTTCTCCTGTCATTAGCCTGCTTGGATTGCAGAAGCGTGTTATATACTGGATGTTGGACTGCAGACGGGGCGGGTTTCCCTTCAAAACAATGTATATAAGTGTTGGAAGAAAGTCATCAGCAGAAGCTGGTTCATTTTTTGTGATTTTAATAGCATTAAATATATGCTTGCTGCACTTGGTGATGCACGCTAACTTATCACGAGGGACACGCTTTGAATCCATTTCGATAATATCTGTAAGACAAAAAAGTTCTCAAATCATTAAAACCATATTCATCAGACACCTGAATGAGTAGGACACTTAATGGAAAATACTAAAACAGCATCATTTTTGTCTGTGGTGCTTGATGTTCCATCAAAGTTTCTGTTTATTCAACCTTCTCTTGGTTCAGTCTAAGCATTTACAATAGATCAGGTAAGCCTAAACACTTCTGTGATGGAAAAATTATTCTCGCTTCACAGATGATATATTAGTCCGATACCACAAAGACCACTGCGAATCCGAAAGCCTGGACACCCTTTTAATGACAACAGAAAACCATCTCTCTGAACAAGAGATCTGAAATTAAAAGCTGTAAATGTAAACTTCATCATTCACAAACCTGTAATTGCTTTTACAACCATATCGGAGACTTCTGGAATTTCTTCATTGACAGGAACACACAGCATTTGTGGAGTTACCCAATGCAAAGCCCTAGGACAAGAGAAAAAGAAAAAAAAAAGAAAAAAAGTTAAACCATTCTGTGCCAGTTACATTCAGGTGTTTGAAAACAGCTGCTTCTTGAATTCAATGCACAAGGAGCGCTTTGTGTAAATGAGGCACTAGTCCAGTTATAAGCTAGTTTATTCCACTGAAGTAATTTATTTCCAGAAAAAATACTTTTTTTTTTTTTACCGTAATTTAACAAAAGCACACCAATTAGTTTTCCCAGCATAGTACCTTTCATTATTCTGTTCATTCCTTCTGTTTCTTAAATAAAGTGTTTTTAACTCTTTCTGGTTAAAAAGCTTGCCTTTTTTTTTTTTAATGTAGAGCAAAAGATTTTTAACGTGCTTGATTCAGAGCTCATTCACAGGGCTGTGTATTACTGGACTATTTTTCTTTTAGAGACTTACCTGATTCTCTTTTGGACAGCAAGATCTTTCTTCTCATCATCAGTTGTTTCAGGGCAAAAGACATATTTATACTGTCGAGTCATAATGTATTTTTCAATCTGATCCATTGCTTTCTCAACTTTTTCAGGTGGCACTGAAAGGTACAAATCCCACCCCCAAAACAGTAAATAAAGGATTCCATGTCTGTTTTGAAGATTTAATATAGTTTGGTCCCAATATCGCCACATCAGTACTGCCAACTTGAGCCAACCCAAGTTAATAAAGAATGGATATATTTGGGGTATTCTCACTCTCTACAGCAGAAGTAAAATTATAATGGTGAGAACACCATAGTGACGTGGCACAGTAAGTACGTGCACAGGTTCACAATGAAGCACATTCAACACACAAATTAGGTTCAGCTGCTTGTAGCTTACGAGAGTATTTCTCAAAAATAAAGTCTTCGAGAACAAATGCAGGGAGGTCTTCCAAGTCCTCTGTTCCTGTTTACGTCTGAAAATAGTCCCTGGGCACGTCTGAGCTGTGCCACTTACATGCCAGGCACATAAAAGCAGTCCGCAACAGCAACGCTCCCATCTCACTGGCTTTTTGTGCATTATCGTGTAACGTGAGGCTCACTGCCTGTTAACTGGGTTGAGGCTACACATTCAACCTCAGTTTTAAACAAATAGTATTGAATTTAAAACAAGAAATGAAAACAACTGAACCACATTTAATTGAGAGTTTAAGAAAAAACTGTAAAAACAAATAATTCAGACTGCAAAACTTTATAGAACTGGCGCTGCTGGGAATAGTTCTAACTATGGTACTGGAATTTGTTAACAGCATTTCTGAAAGCTAGTTAGGAATGCTTCGTTTGTACTTGAAAACGCAAGCGGCTTTCTCCTCAAATCATTACTTTTTCAGCAGTAAGATATGAGGAAGAGGAACATGATACCTTTCCAGCGTGTCTGTAATTTCTCTGCTACATTTTGATAGAAGTCCTGGGCACACTCAGATTGCTCGTCAATACTCAAGTCCTGTAACAGAAAACTGATTAAGTGTTCACGCGTGGAAGAAATGGCAGCAACGCCCCTGATGTTTTGTTTTTGTTTAAGGAAAGTGTCCCGCTGTAGTCACAGTCTGAGAATGCAAATATATCTGCAGAGGTGTTTATGTTGGCTAAATAATATTCAAAAATATCAGAAACCAAGACATACTGGCTCTTTAACATGTGAAAGACTTGTGTTTGTTTGCTGAAGAGATGTGTATTAGCAATGGAACCGGACAGGTGCAATGCCATTTTCCCCAGACACATCCCTGAGTAACGGTGACAAAATAATGTAGACTATTAAGCAGAATGCTCGCTCCCACCTTTGTGTCTGTAACTTTTTAAAAGATGATATATAGTATACCAAAAACCCAAGAACATAAGTCATATATTTGAAAGAATATCTATACAGCAAACGTTTCTAATTATCAAGTTACTATGAAACATATTCATGATGTTATCTGTGAAACAACATAGTCTTTTGAGCATTAACTAACAGAGCTACTGAAGAACATAATGAAGGTTTTTAAGGGTTAAAATTAACTTCACCAATCAAGTCACTTTTCACCATTAAATGGCATCATAAGACCATATGTAAAAAAAAAATAATAATTCGGAATTCTCTAAGGCTAAAAACTGGACAGTTACCCTGAATGCAAAGTCTCAGCTCCGCTGGCAGTGCTGCATTTTAGGGCTGGTTTACGTCTAGTAGCAAATTGTATGTTTTGAGAAAGACTTGTTTTTGACTAGCACAAACTACCGAGGAACAAGGAAATAAACCTTTTTGCCTTATAACCAATAATAATAATAATAATACGCTGTTTCACACACTCTTATGCTCAGAACGAATCAGTTCTAAAAGGAAAAAACCCTTCAAGATGTATTCAAAGTGGAGGGGGTGTAAGATTCCATCAGAACTCCCTTTCATTTCCAGTCCAATTTGAGGATAAACTACATACTAAAAAGGAAAGGTAAAAAAAGGAAAAAAAAAAAAAAAAAAAAGGCATGCTGTATACTGACTCATTTCAACCCTAGGTGGCACCACAGACATATTAATATTTCAAGACCGTTAAATTTTTCATATGGCGAATGAAGATGTAACCCTTATTCCATATTAAAGAGAAAAAAAGAGCACAGTCAAGTTCCCCTTCCCTAGAGAAAAGGAGGCATGTGGTTTGATACTGTATTATCTAACTTGTTAGACTTAAGATATCTAAAAACTCATTATGTAATATATTATGATTCCCACAAGTCGTATTTATCTACAAAATTGTTTGTTCAACAGACGTTTTATTTTTCATTACTCATTTATTCAGGATGCAAAGGAAAGTTCTCTCAAGACACCTGAGATACTGGTGTTGGAGAGTTTCTTTGGTCACACACCATACCAAAAAGGAAGGCATTCAGAATTTAAGACCGCCACTGAACCTTCATTTGACTAAACATTTCAGTGGAAGACTCCTGTGTACAGCATATACAAACCAAACCGCTGGAAGAAGAGCCGCATTTTCCCCATCTCTCCTTAATTTCCCCATTTTATTTATGTAAAAGGGCATGCAAAACTTACCTTTTTATGATTCATTGTGTCCAAAACCAGTTTACATTGCTTATAGATATCTTGTCCAGGTTTATGATAGGTCTTGAGAAATTCTATGAATTCCTTGGATACTCGATCTGTCTCGATGCTAGCCTGCCTGTTTATAGAAGGGCTGGGAGCCTTGGCTTCTTGGATCTCTGCTGAGAAGATTTGGGAATATCAGATTAGCTTTTTTACACTGATGGATGAATTCCGGAAGTGTTTAATGTGTATTAAAATTTCAGGTTGTTTTTTTTCCAACTGCGAAGATGAATAAGCATTTATGTCTCAAGCTTTACCAGTGAAATGATGGATATTATTGAACAGAACTCTAGGAAGCCGAGTATTCCATTGAAGTGAAACATTTATAGCCACATACCCATTTACACTAATGGCCTTTTTATATCAACAAATTACTGTAACATGGGTTTGTTTTCCTGTTTCTTACATTTTCATTTCCAGGTAAGACATCTCCATATAAAGTTAAGGCTTCCCAATGGGATTCTGCAGCAGTTTAAGAGAATGGAGTGGTCCCTTTTCCATTCTCCCTAACCCTTACATTCCTGCTCCTTTGCTTGCACCAACACAGGTATTCATTCAACTGGCTCGTGAACTAGCTCAGGAAGTAGTAATTTGGGGCAGTCCTAGTCAGAAATCAGTGTTTCTTATGGGGTTATTTTTCAGCCTGATCAGCTCCCCAAGCTGGCTTCCTACCGGGTCATGGGAGCAGCAGCAGCACAAGACAAGGAACGGGGAGCATGAGGTTGGTGCAAACGCAGCAGCCCTCCTTTGGCCAGGCAGCAGATGCCGCAGAATCACACCTGCGGTGTAAATGAGAACTTGGCCATTTGTGTTTCAGCAAGAGCAGAAGCACCGTGTCTGTTCAAGGAAGAACTGGCTTGGCACTCAAGAAGGAGGCAGGAACACAGACTGCACACAGCACCGGATGCAAGTTTATGTAGCTGCAGCCACGGGGTTTTTCCACACAAACGCATCTGATCTTCCAAGGTACACGCTGCAAGTTAATCGCACTGATCCAATACCTTCACTACCCGAGTTTAGTTCACCCACCTTTCAACTTGCCAGCCAAGACTGTTCAAAATGAAGGAGTGAATAGAGATGATGTAAATGAACATGATGAAAAGCAAGCAGCAAAGAGACAGAAAACATGAAAATGTTCATGATCAACATGATAACAAACATATCTTTCAATCTGAAAATACTAACATGCATAATAAAAAAAAGCCTTGTTTCAATAAGGACACATGCAGAACTCCAAAATAAAAGGAAATAAATGGGATTAGAGTATTTAAATTAGTATGTTTAAATTTGAATTTGAGGTAGCTTATTATTTGGGGGTTTTTTGTTTGTTTGTTGTTATTTCCTTTTAAAGAGATCCAGCACCGCAGTAAATTCAAAGCTGTATGATCCAGTGACTAACGCACACGGGTCGTTTGACCAAAGCACAAGACTCATTAGGACCTCTACACTTCAGCATAACCTCCTCTGGATAATTTGGGCAGGTACCATTAAATACCATTTATGGTATTTAAGTGATAACAATGGAAAAGGCTTTACAACTCTTTACATTCCAACTGTAGCAATCAAGAGAGTGCAAATCAACCTCCTTTCCAGTTACACAAGAACACTTCTTCCAGAGGGGATTTCCTCCAACCTTCTTTATCCCTAAGATGGAAAGTAGAATGCCGGCGCAGTACTCAAGCTGAGCAGCAACCATTACTATATGTTGATCTAAATTTGTTACATTTAGTATTACAAAACCCGTAAGAAGAGAGCACAGTTTGGAAATAACAAACAAAGAAAGCAGGTACATTTTGAAAGGGTAGAATTAGATGATATTTTTTCTAAAGTTAGTTATTGACTTAATTTCAAAGAACAGCTGAAGATTTATTTACTTATTTCAACACTGAGTTCACTGTATTATGACAATAATGGGCCCCATTCTGCTATTTGACCTTACGGAATACGAATATGATTGTTTCAGTCCCAAATTAAAAATTATTTTTTTAGTTACTAGAGAGATGTAGTCAACTAAGGCAGATTACTGTTAATATAGGCATTAAAAAAAAATTGAATGTTAGCATGAACTGTCTTTTTAATGAGTCACACCAAGACCTACATGTCACTCAGAAGTGTTGCCACTTCATTAATTTCAGGAAAATGAACCTGTACAATATGTACCGATTACTAAGGACTGCAGGAACAAACATACTTTCAGCAACAAAATATTTTCAGCTTGTCGTGTACTCTAAAAGAATTAAGTCTTACTAAAAAACAGCTGATTACAGAAAAGAAATTCCATCTGAACAAGTTAGAGAACCTAGTAGAGGAGATACTCCAAAATGAAAAGAAACAGTCTGGGAAGAGTTAAGAAAGCATCACCTTTACAAAGAATCAACACTATTAATATTAAAAATCTTTCTCAAGGCATTCTACAAAAATGCTAGTTGTCACAGCAGAACATTAGCATTCCAGTGATTCACTATGGTTGTGCCATGGTCATAGACCTGAGTCCAAGCAAAGAACATAAAAAAAGGTTTTATTATTAGCTCCAGTATGCCCACCCACTCATCTTCTTCATGTATTTTGCAAAATAAAGAATGGTCCGTCTTCAAATTTCTTTGTCAGCAGAACACGTCAGAATTGCAAACAAATAACACAGGACAAGATCCTAAAGCTGTCTGCATCAAGGGTTTGGTTTAAAAGAAACCAGAATGTCTTCTCTTGATATGAAATTGCTTTCTTAATTAATGTGACAAACATCTGGAGATGTTTTGAGATTGCAAAAGTTCTTGATCTACTAAACTGAAGTCGTTTCAACTTATAATCAGATTTATAATGGCAATCTGGAATTATTTTTTGATAAAAATATGAAGCAGCACAAGATCTAGCTACTTCTTACAAAATTCTTTTATTTTTGAAACTGCATAATCCTTCAGATGTCACGCTAAGGTAGGGCTTAAGAAGCTTCTGCTTAATTGCTACACTTTCCTTACCAAAAGGCAAAAAATTGGTTTAGAGATTCAAGTTCACTTCAAGACGCTACATATGCTTTTTATGTCATCTTCACATTCAACAGCACAAGTTATAACTGGCACAACCCTAGTTTGTATTTTGCAAAGCCCAACTAAGAAGTAAGCTTACTACAATCAAGCAGGCAGCTTGCCCAAGCTGTACCGCATTACCTTCAGTAGGGGAAGCCAGTTCCCAGGAGGGAGTGAAAATTTCCTTCAAATCCCTGAGAATGTTATCAGCATTTCGCTCCCTCCCAAGCTGTCCTTGCTTAACGATTTTCTCTTGAGCGACTGAAATAAATGCAAAAGCAAGCAAGATACCGAGAGCGGGAGCATGTCAGGAGAGACGGTGAATGGGATAAAAAAAAAAAGAAAATATGGAAAGTGAGAAGAATGAACGTAAAAAAAGGTCTTAATACATAGCCAAATTTAGCCAGCTGCTGCCCATGCACCAAGACAAACTCTAAGATGAAATCCAGACATATTTATAACTTCTTATTAAGGAAATACATCGTCTATAAGGCCAAGATACATTAAAGTTGCTTTTTCTTCTGGAATGCCTCCTCCACAGTCTAGCATTTCTCACGTTTTGCCCATGTAAGCAATCGCTATGCAAAGACATCAGTGCCATTAATCATCCTTGCTTGTAACACATGCTGTAGAATAAAACATTCAGCCAACCACAAACTTGATATTCTCAACCCACATACACATAAACACTACAAGTTTCCTTTCACATCTATTTTCATTTAAAGGCACCCTGCTTACACATTCCAATTTTCCTGTTAAAGCCGCTGAAGTGATCCATTACGGCAGTATCACCTGATACTTTATAAAATCGTAGAATCATAGAATCTTCGTGGTTGGAAGGGACCTTTGAGACCATCGAGTCCAGCCATACAGCACTTCTATGTATCAGCATTTCTATCGCACTTTGACAGATCGGGTGTTTGAGGTGACTGACAGCTAGTACCTTTTCTCCTGCTTTCTTCAGGAAGACTTTCCCTTCAGGGCCTGAACCACAGTACCACACCATGGCTGACTCGTGAATCTAGCAAGAATTTCTGTCATATGAACAAGGTAATTCCACTCAGCAGTGCAGTGGTAGACCACCAGTAGGAATACGTTTATACTACGCTTTAGTGGAAGAACTCCCGTATAACTAACACAAACACAGCCACAGGTTTAGAAGTACACTGTTCTATATAAAGATTGTTTGGCATCACCCAAAACCTCACGTTTTTCTGTGTTTTCAGTAAGACTTCACACATCACTCTCCAAAAGCGTCATCGTTCCAACTTTTTAAAGTCAAGTCACAGAGCATTACTCTGCCTTTCAGTACCACACATCTATCAAAAATACAACTTAATACATTGTGCAGAACAATTAAAAGCAAAGGAGGAAGTTACCCTTCTTAGCTCCTGTTCTGGAAGAAGCAGTGAAGAACTTCTTCACAGTAGTGACCTTTCGGGTTTTCTCATTGGTTTTCTTTTCTTCAAATTTTGAAAAGGTCAGCGACTGCGCCCCTTGGGTACTCTGACTACTGGCATATGCTTCTTCCTCCTCACGCTGAAGCCTGGAATTAGAAATGTGTAGGTCTAATTTAAGTGCCTAAAATCAGCACAAATAAACTAATTTCCTGTGCAATAAATTCATTACTCGACATGCTAACCCTCCTCTATTCCCGTCTTCATTCCTTGCCTCCTACTACATCCCCCTTCACTACATTAAGTTCACTTTTTCCATGCTGTAATGGTGAAAGTGAGGGAAAGCTTAAGATGGCCAGGGAGGATTAAATAGTAAGGCCAAAAGAGAGGAGATTTAAGTATAATCATGGTCACCTTCCCCTCATGTCACAGCCCCAAATTCCACAAAGGTAGAGATGGGGAGAAAGACTGTGGGAGCACTTCCAGTAGTCGATTCAGTTGCCTTCCGCCCTGCATCCTGTTCTGTTTCAAATCCTATTACCGCAGGCAATCCTTTACCATCTTCTTGAAGATAAAACCCACGTCTCGCAGATGAGCAAGTGAAATACCCTGTCACAATCTCAGAAATACTCTGGGAAACAGATTATTGTTGTCGTAATTTGTTTTCAAAGACTTGGTAATACATATACTTGCTTGAATGAGTGAGGCAAACAACTTCAATGCAGCACTGGTAGGTGCTTTGCAAAGACCAAGCCCATCTTTTAATCTACAGGTACAAAAGGCAGGGTGGGTGGGAATATGCTCATCCTTCAATGGCTACTTTGCTTCCTATGCAGGCAGATTAAAATGGATTAAATTATATTGCTCCTCGAGATGCTAAAAGGTTGAGCAATTTTCTTTAAACATCCATCCAGCTCAGGACGGACCATAAATGGTCTTGCCTTCGTAATCTCTAGAGGCAGGAATTGTGTCTTATCTGTGCCGTCAAGCCTTTCTGTTCACTGCAGCAATCACAGCTTACCTGTTCCTTTAGCATCTATCTACTGAACAGCTACTTATTAAAGAATTCCATAAGTGCCCCATTTTATTGTACTTACATGTTATAAGACTGACAGCTTGTAACTATCTGCTCTAGTAATACTGAAGTCCTTATTAACTGTTTTAGCCAAATTTATGGCAGAGGAACAAATTACATGTCCTCTGTACTGTATTCAACAGCTTACCCGGCATTCTCTGATTAGGCTAGAAAAGGTTTCCAGCACTTCTTTCTACCTTTCTTTGCAGTTAATCTGTTCCAGTGCCACACAGTAAAGAGAACTTAAAAACCAAACTACATCAAGGACTAAGGTAAGAGGGTCTAGGGTAGTTATATATCAGAAAACCTAGGGCTTCCAAACTATAACCATCAGTTTGAACCCAACTCAAGTTCACAGAGCTTCCGCAGATGTCACCTTCTTCAGGCAGGCTGATATGAACGCTGCACTTAATGCCTTTTTCCCCCCTCCCAATGACCTTGGTTAATGTATCACTAGGTAACTCAAGTTCACCAAAGGGCTCCAAACTCAAGTTCACCCATGTCTCTCGGGCATTTGTACTTTTCCCTAGAGTTCTGGCATACACCACTAATACATTAAGGTAAGCGTATATATAGAATCTGTGTCAATAGGAACAAACATCTTGGCCAGCTCAAGTCAACTGCCAGTCAATTCTGAACACGCAGCTAGATGCTCCTCCATCTCAACAATTCACACAATCCTGAAACAGTTAATTCTGAGTGGATGTCATGTAACTCACACCTGGAAGTGACACAAAGGACAGCTGTAGCACCAAAGAAGATGCTCTGCAGTTTCTCAGGCAGTGGGTAATGCTTTTGTTTTCTACCCAAATCCAACAAAAAGCAGTCCTACCTGCTTTTATTTTTCTCACTCAAGCATAGACTTCCTCCAACCCCCATTTTCAGACTCAAGCACTTATCACACTAGGAAAACTACACTGCCTTGCAGAAAATACATGCTTTGAAAAATTACCTGAATTATTAAAGCTAAAGCTTTGATGCTTTTGGGCTTAGCCCTGCAGTTTTAAAAGAATGACCACAGACCCTTTTTTTTTAAATCAGTAGCTGAAATGTAAAACCATTGTGCTGGCTATATTCAAGACAATAACTGTGATCTCCAGAGGCAGAGGTATTTTAATCAAAATTGTCACTTTCACCCCTCCAACTGCTAGTTAGAATTACAGATTTCAGTACGCAAATTAGGTCAAAGTATTTGTTGAGAGGTTGGGGAGGTGTTTACCTTTGTTATTTCACAGACTTTCTTTTGAAACCTCTTAAGTTAGAATGTCATAAATATTCATCTTTACGCCAAAAGGAAGATTTTTAATTCCTGCTGGAAAGGTCAAATTTGAGAACTTACGATGCAACTAAGCCAGAGCAAACAGGACTAGAAAATAGGAGACAGGAATAGTATTTAGGGAAATCACCCTACTGTAAAAGATGAAGGAATAAAGAGGGCTCTTTACCGCTCTGCCAGCTCCCAATCCTCTTGAATCTGTTTCTGCCTGGCCTTATGGTATTCCTCTCTCCAGCACTTGGAGCAAAATCCCTGCCAAGCAGGATTGCCATAGTAACCACATCCCTTCTTGCACAGTAGCTCTGACTGATCAACGTGAATTCCTCTGCGTTCAGATTTCAGGTTCATTTTCTTCCTGTTTAAAGAGAAAAGGGTTAAAGATAGAAACAGGATAACAGCCGGCTAGAAATAATTTATTTTGAAGGCTCCTCTTTTAGAAAGGAGTCACCCGTTTTAATTATTGAAGAGTTCCATAGTGACAAAATAAAGGGCACAGTTATACAACCATACAGCCCCAGAAGCTAACTTCAGCATTAGCATATGTTTGCATAACTTTGACCTGCAAACAGTACTAGACAGCTGGCCTGGAAAGCAGGCCAGCAGTACCAGTCACACAGCTCCGAACACATGTGGGAAAAGGCACAGTTCTCTGATCTCAACAGCACATTGTTCTAACAGCCGCAGAGGCACAAAGCAACAGAGGCAAAAACAAATACAGAAAGTTACAGTCACAACCAAAAAGAAGCAAACTGAGTGAGAGACAAAATGTAAATAGGTTTGTATTCAGGCTGAGACTGTCTCTGCAAAGAATCCCACTACTGAGACTTTAGATAACAGATCTTTGGCCTCACAGAGCACGTCTTCACAGCCCAGTGAAGTATCACAGCTAACTCAGCAGGGTTCACTAAGACAGATGAGGTGCACCTCCATTTCCTTCAGTACTCAAGTTACTTCAGGGTTAAGTTGGGCGTAAAGCACAGCTCTACAGAATTTATATATAGTGACTGCAACAAAAAGATTTATTTTCATGCCTGCACCAGCACTGTGCAGAGCCTGTCTTCAACGGTCCGGCCTTCCCCTTTCTTTTTTTTGCTTGACAGAAACCAGCCCACGTGCCAGCTTGCTCCCAAGGGCATTTCAACTACCTCTAATTCTAAATGCTGGATTCATTTCAAGAGAAAAGCAGCACAGTATCACCTGCATTAGCAAGTTTAAAGTCCACATATTAAAACATTAACATTTGGATTTCAATACTGACATACAGATGCTAGAAATATCACAGCAAGGCACTGGAGAGCGGGTCTTGGTCACCAAATCCAGCCCCTTTTTCTTCCTGCCATCCTCAGCAGAGAGTGCTTTGGGTAAGCTGAGCAAGCACCCTAGCAGTTCGGTTCCTTGCTCTCACATTCACAGCCGAAAGCATCCCTGGGACTTCCTTCCTCTAACAGGAAAGCCAGAAGATTTTTAAACCAACTCTGCCCTGCAGTTTGAAGACGCTGCCCTCCCCTCCAGCACATCACTTAAGACCACACAAGGAAAACAGAACATCGAGATGCAATGTATGGAAAGCAAACTTGAAAAGCAAGTTTCTAAAAGAACGTCAGAAACTGTCAGAGTAATCTTGTTTTCTCCCCAAGATTCATAATGACCCCTAAATTCATATGTTTGAGGAATGTGGATCTCTGGCTGTTCACATTTCTGCCCAGCAAAGGTTACTCACCCCTGAAAGCTCTTGCACTCAACAGTCTCAGCAAGAGCCCCAAACTCTTCCCTGGGTCAAGCGACAAGACAGCTGCCATACACACAACCGTCATTACCAAAGATAGTTTTCTACTATAGCAAGTAACAGCTATTTTGTTCCAAGCTGAATTACAGAAGATCAACCATTTTAAAAGACTGATAACATTTAACATTTCCCATTAATCTAAACAAGTTATTTTAAGTAAAGTAACGGGAAACACACATGACTTTCTCTGAGGGGGGAACAAATTAAATATTCCATCTTATCTATGTAAGTATTAAGGTTCCTTCCACTAACATCTTTTCTATCTTTGAAAGAAATAATGAGTTTCTAAAAATACTCTAAAAATAGTTCCATTGTAGAGACCTGTGTATTAAGGGAATCAGTTTCTAAATGGCACAATTTATAAAGACACATTTTCTCACTTATCTAGACGGAGAGCAGCTGAATACCCATTTTTCTTTCCCACAGAAATGTCTGACAGTTTAACAGATGTTAATACACTTCTGCAAATCAAAATTAAAAAAACAGGTAGATTTTAAAATATGAGAGCGCTTTAGTTCATTCCCATATGGACAAATTAACGGAAGAAAATAAAAACATAAGAACAAACAGAAGAAACAAACAGAAGAAAATAAGAACATAAGAAAATAAGAGCCTTCACTAAAATCTTTTGGTTTCTATACTATCATTTTCTGATTCCTCAAGTAAGGTCTTTACATTGACTATAATGGTACATAGATCTGCTGACTGACAATCTTTCTAGCAGACCAGAAGTTAAATATCAAATGTTGATCAACTGCACGGCCTGAGACGGAAACTGCATGTTGGCAGTATTTGGAAACACAGCCCAGTCTCAAAGCATCACACATGCCGTTTATCACCAATTCTGAAAAGAAAGGGGAAGCAAAAGCTTGAACTCTTGTGTTGCTCCTGATCCGGTTTAAAGACGGCTTCCTAAAAACAGAAGCTGCAGCAGCATTTTGATTAGAGACTCCTATTGCGGGTGCTTGTACTAGGAAAAAAAACCCACCATGCATCAAAGTTTCAATATTGCCATTAATGGTAAAGCTGATCAGTCTGAATGTTGTCACTGTAAACTACAGGGAGCTATAACGACACAACAGATAGAAATATTTTCATAATGCAAACTTCAGAGAAATTTTACGCCGGTCTCTATCACCCAAGGAAATAACATCCCTGATCCTATCACCCACTACAGTGGAGTCAGTCACAACAGCTTTGCTATTGCATCTGTTGTTCTTATTCAAAAAGCACCGTGCTTTGGACACGCAGAGTTTTTGAAAAATACAGGAGTAGAATGAAATACATGACCTTGCTGCCATCCCACATCTTGCTTTCCGAAAGGCTAACAGCATACTCTGTTTCTGTGCCAATTGTGCACTTCCTCCATTTCTATGCAGACACACAAAAATCAGCTTTTTGTATCCACAGAGCTTTAACCACATACTAATGCCACAATTACCTTTGGCATCCTGCTAGCCCTTTGTGTACACTAGAACTAAAAATAAGGTTCTGTTTAGTGTCAAAGTTCAGCAGCTTTCCCTGGAGTAAGCAAAGCAGATCTCTTAGCAGCAAGACTCATTTCCCCCCCCCCCGCATTCTTTTGGGACAGGTTTGTAAACAGCTGCAAAGCCAGGCCACTAGAAAGCAAGCTGTTCTGTTTCCTCTCCTAGAAGTATTTTCGATTGCAGTTACATCAGTTTCAGATCCAGGGGCAAAAGAGGTCACCCCGAATCAATATGAAGAAATCACATGCTGCACTTAAAGCAGAGGCTTTTCTACTTCCTTTAAAGACATACAGCCATGAAAAGAAAGTTTCGCAGCCAATTTCTGCAGGTCAGCATTTATATTTTAATGACGGGAACAACTCAAGTTTTAATAAACTGAATATGAAAAATCCACCTTAAGTGAACTTTCTGCAACTAAATCACTGTATTTTATGTTCTTTCATTCCTAAAAATGCTTTGTTGGAA
>VXBH01008088.1:93434-118841 GCA_013400035.1 Rynchops niger | reverse complement strand
TTCCCTTCTCTCCCTCCCCCTCCAGCTAAAGGCATATCAATCTTTATTCAATGATCAACTCCTCAATGTATTTGCACAGCCACACCTCTTATTTCGCATGGTCAGAGCTCTTATTTTCATTCCTGGCCTGAATGCATGACCCATTCAAAGTTCACTTCTGAGTAACACAATACAAAAGAAAGAATAAATTTGTTCTTTTTCTGATCAGAGAGGAAGGCAACTCTGAACAGCTTCCATACTGCCTGACAACTGAGAAGTCAAGAAAAAAATAGTGAGGAAGGTAATAAAATTCCACATTTAAAAAATAAAAATCATCTAATCAAGAAGGACGATAAAGTACCAGAAGATCATAAATAAAATTACCTAGCACAATCTGGAGAGGTGCACTGCACCAAACATCCTTTTCACATCTCCTGTATCGCAATTAAAACACTTCTCCACAACTGCAAGAAGCACCGTGTCTCCCTCCCAGGATCAAATGCCTGTAATTTAAAGCATATTCAGATGTCGCTTTGCGCAGTTCTGCCGTGAATATCATCAGGGAAAGCAGAAATCACAGAATCATAGGGTGGGAAGGGGCCTCTGGAGATCACCCAGCCCAACCCCCTACCAGAGCAGGGTCACCCACAGCAGGTGGCACAGGAACGCATCCAGGCGGGGTNCCGGGGAGCCCAGAACTGGACACACCACTCCAGATGTGGCCTCCCCAGGGCAGAGCAGAGGGGGAGGATGACCTCCCTCCACCTGCTGGCCACACTCTTCTTGATGCACCCCCAGGATGCCATTGGCCTTCTTGGCCACAGGGGCCCATTGCTGGCTCATGAGCATCCTGTTGTCCCCCAGGACTCCCAGGTCTCTTTCCGCTGAGCTGCTCTCCGGCAGGTCACCCCCAACCTGTCCTGGTGCAGGGGGTTATTCCTCCCCAGGGGCAGCACCCTGCACTTGCCCTTGTTGAATTTCATAAGGTTCCTCTTTGCCCAACTCTCCAGCCTGTCCAGGTCTCTCTGTACAGCGGCACAGCCTTCTGGTGTGTCAGCCACCCCCCCCAGCTTTGTGTCATCAGCAAACTTGCTGAGGGTGCACTCTATCCCCTCATCCAGGTCATCGATGAATATATTGATGAAATGGTATCTTCTTACACAGTTCCTAACAAATATCATGATATAGAATCTTCTTCTAAGCATTTCTGTGCTAGACCTCATCAAAGGTTAACATCTATGTTAATTAGTATCACCCCTTTGAAAAGTTTAGAAAAAGAACCGGCTCTTAGACTTAGTTATTAATTTATAAAATCCCTTTCCCCTTCTTACTTATTTGTAAAACCTCCCTTTTTCCGCTGAAATGGAAAAATGGAAAACACCCAACCCCCTTCTATGATGACGATCTTTAAACTGCCCCTAACACACTGTGTGTGGGGTTCCTCACAGGGCCACTGCTAACACGGGCTGTTACATCACAGCTGCAAAAATGGATGTATCCTGGACAATTACAACGTGGAAAGCCGTTGCATTGCTGGCAATCAGTGTATTTGTACCACAGCTAACAGAGGACTGGACTGTACGGACACCAAAGAGCTCCTTGTCTTACTGCCACGTGCATTCCAGGGACAGCGTCCCGTCCCCCCACCCAAGCCTGACAGCAAACTAACTCCAGGCTACAGCACGGGCTGCCCACGGCTACGCCCGTCCATGCTGTTCTAGATGTAGAGCTCTAGATGAGCCTTATTTCTGCAGCTACAGCGATATCAAGAAGAGATGAAATACTGTGCGTCACTGGCAGACGAGGCACACGATACATGTTATGGTAGATATATGGGAAGGGTTGTGCCATCAAAGGTCTCTAATGACAGATCTGATCTCCTCCTGTAACTTTTTCATAAGCATCCTAGAATATTTAGTTTTGTTACAATGCCTAGCATGTGGGAGGGAAAAAACCCACAATACTGTGGTTTAATTCAAAATTAGCTTTTTACTTGTTTGAACACGACTCATTCTGCAGCTCTCGAATACATCTTCCTATCATCACATTTTTCTTTTTATACCTAGACTCATCTAAAATTTTTCTTCTTATTCAGCAGTAATTTAAGCTTCTGTTTACTCAGAGCAAATACTTTTTAAAAAGTGCAATACAAACTCAGGTGTTTCTCGTCCTTTGCTCACACCCCTAGATATTTTCTATCAAGTTTGCCATCCAAGAAGAATATCCAATAAAACATAGCTCTTACTCCAGAAAATGGAAATTCACATGATTTTCTTAGAACAGATAAGCCAGCTGCCTGCCCAACAGTTCCTCTGTGACTCTGTCAAAGCTGCAACTGAAAACGTACGTGCAATCAGTACAGGGTTTCGGTTACCACAGCCATGGAAGCAGACATCTGAGCCAAAACCAGAAAAACCAACTTTTCTGCAAAATACTGCTGGCCTACAGCCACATCACTTTCCCCCGAGTCACATACTTCAATCCGGCTTTGAAGATTTACTAAAGAAAACACAGAAAGAGTTAAGACACAGGAAACATGCATTTTATTACAAGTATTACCAAAGAAAAAAACTGAAGCATTAAGGTTGGCCAGGGCTGGGGGGGCGGGTGGGGGGTGTGTCAAGGGAAAGCGGAGGAAAAATGAAAGGTTGTTTGTTTTTTTTTTTAAATATTTTCGATTGACCTGAAGTGCAACAGTATTCATTGAATGAAAGTGCTTAATAAAACTTACATTCTAGTTTCCAAGGATTTTCAGTTTCCGGTCTCAGGAGCCGAAGTTTCTCATGGGAAGCAATAAGGATATATCTAAATCTACAAGGGGATTCCATCAAAGCATTTAGTCTTCAGCCATTTGCAGACTGCACTCCACAATCTTCATTCCCTACATACCGCTCAGAAACGGCTGCAGACACCAGAACACAATCTACAACCGTCACCAAAGCTCAGGCAGCAAGACCTTGCTCACATCCCACCTTAGATGCCCACATTCCTGTACGGGTCTAGTCCACCAGGCTGGACATCCAACCTCTGGCACCCTGACTGCTCAGGTAAAAGGACAGGGAAGTTCACCAACACCAGTGCAGAACTAACCAGATGGCACTGACAGAATTAGGCAATCAGACACTACGTTACTTCTTTTTTTAACTCTGGTCCCATGTGAATGTAATGGAAAATCATCAAAGATAAAGCTTTCATAATCAGTGCTATTTCACAATTAAAACTATGGGATAAGAAGAGACCTCAAAAGTTTGCCAAACCCTGATGACATCTTGATGTGCAGGGCAGTTACATAAAGCACAAAACTAGCTCTATCTTTCCAAAAGGCGCTCTCTCCGCCAATTATAATTCCATAAATTATCATGCCATTTTTGTCAGTATCCCATAGTGGGGACTGAAGTAGCAGCAATTACTGCTCCATGACAATATAACTTTTGTATCAGACTCAAAGCTCTCAACCACAGCACAAGACTATATTCTAATTTTCACACAGACCAGATTACAAAACATCTGGAAAAAGTCATAGTAAACTTATGAAAGCAGGTATCATAGTCACAGCAACAAGCAAGTGCGTTCTTAGGTTTTATGTAAGATGGAAAAGGGGCTCCTTTCATCAAAACAGGATCTGTCACTAAGGGCTGATTTAACGCACACATGAACGAGACTGCACTTACGTAACATGTTCTTTTCAGCAATAAGCCTAAGATAATTTTCATAACACATTAGGGTTTCCAAAGACTGCAGACACAGCTTTGGCTTCAGGAAAAGCACTGTGTGTGAAATAAGGTTTAGAAGCTATATAGATTTATGAGTTCAGACATCACTGGCTCGTTTTTCCTGTTCCTTTCTACCACGTACCTACCTCACTTCCCAGCGACTGTGCAGGCAAACAGGTACCTTTATTGTCAATGCAGATTGCATCACTGCCACAACGACAAGATATCGACTTTTTCATAAACTATTTATTAGTCCTGGATTGTTTAGGCCACCTTTGATGGAAGAGCTAGTTGAAAAAGATCACATATCAAAGCTGAGTAGAAAGTTACCTTTCTACTGCAAGGTAACTGCAAGTCAATTTATAATTATTAGAGGCTATGAAAAGCGAATTTTAAACAACGTTGTTTTAATTTCCAGAGTTAGCATGCAGAGGCTTTGTAAACAAGATTCAATATTGATACCAAGGTTCATTAAACACATCTGAAAACAGGAAAAGATTTCACATAACAGACTCAAAACAGACAGGCTGACACAAAGGTATGGAACTGCCTTTGATTCTGCAAAGCCTATTTCAGCCTTCTACACTTTTGACCACAAAAAAAACCCCAACCCAAGCACAACACCAACTGTCTCCTGACATCTGAATCCTTCCTCCTGGTTTTGGGTTGGTTTTGGTTTTGGGGGAGTCCTGGGGGGGTGTTCTCTCATCTCTCTACCTCACTCCCCGAAATCAACAGTCTTCTCAAAAAAATCTTGGCACAACTCTTGGCAACAACCTACACCAGTCTTTGGACTGCACTGAAGTGAACGTGATTTGGCTCTTCAAGTATAAGTCTTCATTGCACTTAATGAACAACTTGCATTAATTCTTCTCGTTAAAAAAATATCAAAGTGCTCCAGAGCGTTGACAAAGTCTCGTGCAGTTATCACTCACTGCAGCTGTCTGGTCACTAATGGCCAACCCCAGGCATGGGATTTTAGAGCAGGAAAAGAAGAACAACTGGGGAAGTCTCCAAACACGCAATTCTTACAGGAACAGCTGCTGGTTTACATTTTACTGGTGCCTGAATAATACTCCATACTTCACATCAGACCAAAAGAGTGGCAAGTTCCACCTAAAACTGCACGCAACTTCAGTTACTGAAAATAAATTTACAAGGTAGGCTAGAAAGTGCATCAAAACTGAGGGAGTGGAGGAGGGGAGTGGGCTAAGTTCTCTAACAACTACAAATTTTGCCTATGGAAAAACATCCTTAAAATAACATGTATGTATTCCAAAGAGCAACCACTGCCACAAAATTCTTAAGAGCCATGTAAGTGTTGAAATAATCGTGATTCATGTGCAACCCTAAACATTCAGGCATGTAATTAGCAGAAAGGTAATTAAACATGAGTTAATTTCCTCTAGAGGAAAGGGTGGGGCAATACAAGCTAAGAGATGCATGAACAGGAAAAAAAAGAAGCCATTAGACAACTTGGGAATTAGGAAAGAAACATGGCTGTTGTCTTTGCAGAACAGACCATACGAGCCTTCACAGTCTTAACGCGTCTCTTGCTTGCGATTAAGAAACTTCAGCTATAGCAGCTGTTTCCTAGTATAAACAGTGCAGGTTGCTAACTAATGATCCCGAGGAAAGAAGCAGTCATTAACTGTGATGACAGACATGCAGACTGATCAGCCACCTGAAAATAACCACACTGTTTGGTACTGTCATTTGGCAGAGGAAATTGCAGCCACTACTTAAAACCTCTGAAACCGAATGGCCACGAGGCTTCAACACTCTACGCACAGAGCTCACTTCAGCTCAAAGATGCACTTTCCCCCTCCTACATCAGAACAGACCTTAAGCTATGGTTTTGTTTGTCCGCATCAAGTTCTTAACTACTGCCCGTAGCAATGACCACTCAGCTAGGAGGAGCATGAATTCATGAATTAAGACTATGTCTCACCATCCACATGTGACTCATAATTGCACTTTTAAATGAAATCACAAGAAACATCTAAAAACTGCTTTGTACTCTTTGACTGGGAAGTAAGAATATGAGGACGATTAGCTAAAACTGCCAAAATCTCCCCAGAAACAGCAGTGATTGGCTTCTACACACTCTGTGTTTTTTGCCAACATGCCAACCATGCTCACCTGCATATAGATTAAAATTAAGTTTGCTACAGCCTCAGAGAAAAACTTCAAAATATTTTATACACTTTGTACCTGCCTTGTTCCTGACAGTGTTTTAATAGGACTTCACAAGCATGATTTTTAAGGTCTAGTGTAGGTCACAAACAGCCCATCAGAAGAAAAAAACAAAAGGCATAATTGGGGATTATATACCAAACATCATGAGAGAGCTGAGAAAGACAGTTCTAGATTAGATAACACTGCAAAACAAAATGAAATACCAGAATCACAGACTATCTTCAAGCTTATAATCATAGCTTGTTGTGTAAAGTGATCTTATGAATTGGTATAACTGGCTTTATAGCCTATCCTTCCCTTCTATTGTGTGTTGTTTTGGGATTTTTTTCTCAGCAAAGCATGCCACTGGGTTACAGTTCTTTTCCTAATCCTTCCCACTGCAAAACACTTGTGTAACCATGTCCAGAAGGCCAACCCATCCAACTCCTGGGTAAAGCACTGTTCCTGGAAAACACCACGTCCTTCTGTGCTGATCAGCCATTAGTCTCAAAGGAGCCTCGGGTAACTGGAAAACTCAGTACGTGTCCCAGAGTACCGGCAGGAGGAACCACCAATACAAAACACCATTTCAAAAATAGTTTCATGACTATGAGACCGAACAAGAGAAGCATGGCAAGTCATGTCAGTAAGGAATTTAAATCACAGCCTCCATAAAGCCACCCTTGTTCCAAAACTGTGTAGTGACACTAATTCCCAGCGCTAGGCCAGATCAGGGCCCCGCTCAGCCCAAACAGATTTATTTGAATTTTGGCAGTACCAACACCCCCCCCCAACTGACCCAGCACCCACCACAGGAGGGACACTGCCCCTGCCACAGACCAAGGCAGCCCATACCAGCGGGATTTCAGGCAGCGTCGAACCACTCCCTCGGAGGGTTTTTGGGTACTTCGAGTGCATCATTCGTCTTTCAATTTCTCACGCCCTCTCGGAAAATACAGCCACTCCCTACTTCAAGGGAACGGCCCGAACACTACTCAAGGCGCCCACACAGTGACAAACACCCACAAAAACAACTAAAACACGCTGCTCAGCTTCTTAAATATCCTCCAGACTTCATGTGGCTTGAGTTTAAAGGACTTTGATCCCTAGTCTTATAATAAGAAGGCATAAATCGTAATACTTACAAGCAAAGACTCAAAAACCCCTCGAACCACAAGGAACTCAGCAGGGAAACAAGCTGAGGGGACGGATTTACAAAGTTATCAGTGACACCTTCACCCTGATTAACTACTGGAACATACCCATGGAATTAAGATAATAAAAACATAGATCATAAAAACAACTCAAGTTTTAGGAACTGCGCATGGAGGAATCTGGTTGACGAAGTTTCTCCGGGTGTGTCGGGCCCCATTACGGTGTCCCATCTGGTGTCCCCCCCCCTCAGCGGGGCCCGCCCCGGCGCGGGCTCTGACCCCGTATCACCGACGCTTGTAAGGAATTACAACGACCGTCAGCGGAGAGGACGGGGGTGGACGCTGACAGCCGCCCAACTGTCACCGCGGCGCTGCCACGCTCCCTCAGCGGGGGAGCCCCTTCCCGCAGCCGGGCCCGGCGGCCCCGAGGGAGGGGGCCCGGCCGACACGCAGCCCCTCGGCGGGTCAGAGCTGCGGCTCACCGATTGCCCCGGGCGGCGGGGGCGGGCGCCGCTCCGCGCTGCTGGACTGGACTGGACTGGACTGGACTGGACTGGGCTGGGCTCGACGTTCCGCTCCGCTCCCCTCACGGCGGCCCGGCGCGTCCTCCCCTCCGCGGCGGCGGCGGAAGGGCGTGCCGTCACTTCCGGGGCGGGGCACCTTCCCGGAAGGAAGCGAGGGGTCGGTGGGCCGGGCCGGGCCGAGCGGTCTGAGGGCCCGGGGGTCCCTCCGGGGGGTCTTTCCGTGCCCCTCGGGGCGCACCGGGCTGCCCCATCCCTCCTCTCCCCTCGGACACGCCGCGCCAGCCCACAACCGCTCCGGTTTTACCTCAGGCACAGGCGGCTGCCGTCGGCGGTCGGGCGCGTTGGTGCTGGCAGCAGCGGAGAGAGAGAGAGATAGCTACCGCGACTTAAAACTTATTCCTCTTTCCCTTCGCTTTTACACGCTGCTGTCGTATGCTGGTTTCGGTGTCTCTTTCCCCCCCGCCCCAGCCCAACGCAGGCATCCAGCTGTGAAAGCAGGGATCGCTTCGGCAAGGCTTTATTTTAGTTCCTTCAGAAAGAAGAGGGAAATATGTCTGACCCAACGGCCGGGTAAGAGGAGGCCGAGGGGAGATATTATGGCTCTCTACAATTCCCTGAAAAGGAAGGTGTTGCCAGGGGGGTTCTGTCTCTTCTCCCAAGTAAGAAGCGATAGGACAAGAGGAAATGGCCCCAAGTTGTGCCAGGGGAGGTTTAGGATGGCTATCAGGAGAAGTTTCTTCCCCAAAAGGGTTATCAAACACTGGAACAGTCTGCGCAGGGGAGCGGTGGAATCACCATCCCTGGAGATACTTAAAAGCTGGGCAGATGTACATGGTGCTGAGCAACACGTTTTAGTGGTGGCTTTGGCAGCGTTGGGTTAATGGTTGGACTCGGTGATCTGAAAGCTCCTTTCCAACCTCAGCAGTTCTGTGATTCTAAATCCAGAAATGTATCTTTCTTTTTGAGCGTTGCACAAGCAGGCTCAGCCACAGCCCTTCCCTGGGCTGCTCGCGGAGGGACAGAAGCAGAACTGAAAGGAGGTGGTACCGGTCGGTGTCCCCGAGGAGATGGCAGCCGCTGCGTCAGTGCCATCTGCGAAGGAAACGACGATGAGCGAGTGAGCGGCTGCTGCCGTTAAACAAAAGCCGGGACGGACACTGGTGTCTTAATTTTCATTTGCCGTCGTGCAAAGCAAACTCCAATGACAGGGTGTGTGAAGAAGGGGGTGCAGTGGCTGCAGACCAGATTAGCCAGATTCCAGCAGTTTTCAGTATAACATACTTTTATTGCACAACACAAACTTTAAATCCACATTTGTTCTTCTATGTATTTTAAATAAAAAGCATAACTATATATTACCTTAACTGAAAAGCGAAACATAGTAAGAAATAATACACTGCGATACCCACAGTATTAAACATCACAACTTACTTACTTAAAATAAAACGCATTTGGAGATAATTCCAAACCCTGATCGTTAACATCCAGGCTGGATTTTCAAAGGCATTATGGGTTACAATGCATAGACACGTACAATTTATAATTCAGCAAAACAAAATCCATTTATAAAAGTCACAGTGAAAGTGTAGGTAAACTTATACTAAGCTTGTGTAAGTAAAAGGAGTAAGAACTGCTGTTCTGGAAAGCAATTTCCAGTTAAGAGGACTATATACAGAAGATAGTAACAGACATAACTACCCTCTGAAATCTAGCTTATTTGCAGAAAGATAATGAAAGACTGGAGGGTTTTTCTCTTTGTTAAATGGAATTATGTTTCCATAGCCCAAAACTCAGAACTATCCTGGGTCCTCTCTGCTGTGACTGAACAACCTGAAAACAATTTACAACCATTTATAACGAAAGAGATCAATACAACTCCAGCGTTCAGTAACACCCATCATAACTTAAAGCCAGTGGGGTTTATAAATCGTCCAGAGTAAACTATTTATTAAATGAAGAAACTGAAAGAAATACCATGTACCAGAGATTTATGGTGAGTTAAGAGACCATCTTTCCGCATTCCTCGCTTTGAAGTCTTCTCTTACCTACCAGGCAGTTGCGTCCCAAACTTGATTACTCTGCTTTGCCATGCAGAAAAGAAAGATCCAACGCATAAGCTGTGGCATAAAGGCCCTCAGACCTCTAAATAATGATGCTGAAATTCAGATAGTGTGAGCCCTGCAGCCACCTCACCCCTCACTGCTGCATTTTCCAGCGCAATTCACGGCTGCTGGATTTTCCCACTGAACTCGATAAATCACAACACAACAAACTGACACAGAAAACAGGTGAACACAGTCGAGCTAAGCTGGGCTAACTGGATCCTCACATAAACAGTGATGAACGTTCCTCTGCCTCACCCAGCACAGGGGTGGGAATAAAACGGGAAAAACACTCTGCAATGCAAACAATCGGCTCTGACAGGAGACTTTCCCTGCTGGCACTTCCATCATCTTCCTCATCGTGTCCCCTCTCCCAGGCCATCTACAAACAAGAATGAGCAGTGAGAATAAAGCTGGGAAGGAAGGTTCCCAGGGGTTGCAAATGCCAAACGAAGCTAGAACATCATAAACTTTTAAGTATATGAGTAATTATTTTTTTTTAAGAAAAAAAAGCAAAGAGATGAGAGATCCTGCACTCATCCTTCAGCTCATAGCAAGCAGCAAACAAGGTCCTCAAAGCCCAAAATCCAGGTGTTTAGCCTGAATACATATTACTATGAAACAGATGGAAGCCCTTAAAAGAAGTAAGGGTTTACATTTCTTAACAGTCTTTAGGAAAAATACAGCAGAAGAGTGAAATTAAAGTGATTATGCTATAAATAACATTTTTTAATTAATTTATTCAGGTATTTTTGTCAGTTATAAGATTTTCACTGATTCTTTAGCAACTATCAGTCACCATATTGTAATATTAAAATGATCCCTTTACTTTAAAGCAGGCTAAATATTCACCTTGCAAACAAATGTGAGGGTGCAGCAGAGAGAAGGAAAACATTTCCTGCCCATGGAGTTGTACATCTTAAAGGTCAGAGGAAGGGGTGAAGATTCCAGGGGGGAATCCAGTCAGAGTCACGATCTCACTGTGAATCTTCAGGCTGGACACCTCATCTGCTTACGCCTCTTACGCTTCATCTAACAAATGGAGATGTGGGGGAGTGTGGCTCAGGATCTCACCGAAGTTCTGCTTCAGAGCCAGTGAGGATTGTCCCTGGGGAAATACACTGCAGAACTAATTCCCTCCCGCTTTCATTTTTGCAAAAACCAGCACATGCCCAATGCACAGGAGAGACTTGAAATAGGCTGTATTCAGTTCTGGGGGCAGCTATCTGCAACCTCACTCGGCTTCAGGTTTCACTAGCAAAACGCAGATACACCAAGAACCATAAAGGAAAGGACCGGCCAACCTCTCTGTCTTTCACAATGCAGACGTTGGAACAGTCTGGCACAACACAGATTAAGGTTTAACAAAGCTATCGTTTAGAACAGTTTGAAATATCAAGACCCTTCTGATTTGCTGGGAATTTAACCATGACTTCAGCGAAGGCCAGATTATGCACTTATGCAAATCAGTACATTTCTCAAATGACAGTAGTCTTTGCCTTTTGCCTTCAAGGACTTGTGCCAGCCAGACCCAACCCCTGACTGCTTTGTCTCACTGCTGAAGCGACAGGCAGCCAAGCGGAGCAGAAGAACGGAGACGGCAATTGGATTAACAAGGACCGATTCCCTTAATGGACTCATTGAGAATCAAGGAAGATTCTTGATTTTCCTGTAACTCTAATAGCCATTACTTTTTCATATATTGAACACCTCTGGGATCAGTGATTTTACAAAATGGGGGTAGGGGATATCTAGGGCATAAGCAGGCTTACCAGAAAACCAATGTTTAACTCAACCCTTAACTCTCATGCTAGGTTCGGGAAAGAATATTACACAACTGAACAATAACAACAAAACCTCAAAAATATCCACATTAACAAATTCAAGTATTTGCATATATTACATCATGAGGTGTCTCCCAGGCAGACTTCTGAACTTAAAAAAAATCCATCTAAAGGGACGTATGCAGAACTTTCTGCTGCAATAACTTACTGCTTTTGCTATTCAGATAACTAAGACCCGGAAACCCCCAAAACAAGCCAAAGAACCCACACCCTCATCAATGCAGAAATTGATCCCTAATTATAAGTTTGGGTTAAAATCAGCTTTAAAAAAAGAATAAACCAGCAGTCTCAGAAGAAAACACGCACCACGAGGACAAGCAAGAATCCACTAATGGCTCAAAAGCTTCCCTGATCAAAGACACACCTTCACTTTCCTCCAAGCAGGATGGAGGTTCAGCACTGAGTATTTCAGATAACTATGTAGAGTATTGTGGTATTCAAGTTAAGAGGTGTGCACCAAGTTGAAAAGTTATTTTAAGTGTTCTAAATGTTATTTTAAAAATTTTTTTTGAACTCTTGAAATCAACAGTCATCAAGTGGATGCTGCACATAACTATCTTTTCATGTCATTTTTGAGTGCTTTATAAAGATGAGTACACATCCTTCCTATTTTACAAGTGTAAAACTGATGCAGAAACATTCAATGTCCTGTGGAACTGGCCAACTCGCTTAATAAGAGACTCGACAATAAGACCTCCCTTTGCTCCCTGTTAAAAACCACTAGACTATGCATAGATAGAGGGGATGTAAGAAAGATTAGTCTTGTTATGTTTTTGTTCAGACACAGAGCAACCTAAAAAAAATAGCTAACAAGTCTACTTTTGAAATAACTATCCCTCAGCTGTCCCACTATTACCCCTAGTATTCATAAAAACCAGAGTAATCGCTGCAATCCAGATATGCAATCTGTGCTTTGAAAACATTTGAGACTTCTTATTTAGGAAGAAAAAAAAAAACCAAACTGATTCTAACACATGTGTTCCTGTATATCAATTTGGAACTGAAAATGGCATGTATCCTGTCTCAGAACATGAAATAAACAATGTATTTCCTTCACATTAAGTGAGCTAAATGGACTGACGTGCATTGTCCTTTTAATGATCTGCAAACATGATATTCATAGTGACATGATATTGATGACCTGAGACCCGTGACTGCACAGCCAATTTGTCTACAGTGACAGCTCGCAAACACAGAGTATTTGGGAGTGTAGGGGTGGAAAAGTAGCTATGTAAATGAGCAAGCGGCAAAAAAGCTATGCAGAAGTACAGAGAAACAGGTAAATATGTTCTAGCAAACCTCTGGCCTAGCCAGATACAAAGAAAAGTCCTAAAGTAAAGAAAAAAAAAGCAGTATTACATAGGCATTTAGTTTAATTAGACAATTACAAAGCACTCATGATATACAAAAACATCGATCATCTTAAACATGGATTTAATAGATCAGCTACTCACATTTTTGTTGCAAACGCAGAATTTCAAAAATTACGCTATACGCCAAGAAAAGATAAGTCAATAATGTTATATAAACCAGTTATTAGATTATACTCCCCTGACATCCGCCTGCACAACTCTTCTGTTTCTGTCAAAAAACGAATACATATTAGGCAATATCATCTAAATCATTGTAAACAAAGACTGCTTAGAACAAGTGTAGTCAATAACAATATTGTTAACTTGCACAAATCACAACACAGAATGTATGTGCTTAATGAAAGCATGTTGGCTCAAATCCATGTTTTCTTTTTCAATATTGCACTTAATGTTTGCTGTCTTCTGGAGGATTTGAAGGATGAAAGCTTCAGTTAGGATGCAACTGATACAGACCAAGATTTTACTTTTTATCTTTTTGGTTAGACAGTCTTCCTTACTTATTTACGCACTAAACAGGAAAAAGTTAGAAAATATCAGTGTGTGCATATTAAGAAATAGCAAACATGATCAAAACAGGAATTTTGTCATTATAGCTTCTCTAAAATAACAATGGAAAAATTCTTAAAGCCAAACCAAAAATCATACTGTTAAATCAGACAGTGTTCCATTTCTGCAAGTAGTGCTGAAATTCAAACCACAGTTACATCCCATTTAAATACAAATAGGGGAAGGAGCAAAGAAACACCAAATAACCCAGTAAAACTGCAATTCTCATTGTACTCTCTAAATACACTGATGCTGAAAATCCTGAACTTACATGTCTGAAGTGTACAAGCAGCCAAAACTTTGTAAGCCTCAGCTTTAAGATCTTACATGATTTTATTAGAAATTGTAGTTTGCAGCTTAAGATTCCCTGGGAAAAAAAATGAAGCCGGCACAGTAGTGAAGAAACCATGCAAGCTTCCTGTTAATTTAGGGATACTTTACTAGTCTCAGTTTGCCTCAATTTTGGGTTGTCAAACACAAGCAAAACAACTCTGTGTAATACATAGGCCAATATTTAAAAAGACAATTTAAAATAACTTAAAATAAGATCCAAACGTACATAATTTCCTCCTTCCCTCCATTTCAAAATTTAAGCTCTGGACTCAAAACTCAGCACGTGACAATGATCCTCTGTCAGTAAACATTTGAGAAGAGATCATTAGAGCTACATGTCTCCAACTCAGAGAGACAATTTACTAAAAATTCCTAAATTAAATACATAGAAGTCTGACAAGGCAAACAATTTGCCTCTTTTTTGCAAGATAATTTCATCGTAAAGTCCTTGAATTATTCTAAAAATTACCTCAGGTAACTGAGAATTTTGATCATTGCAATTAACAGGTTTCTTAAGTGTTTTGGTCAAAAGTTTAATTAAGCAATACTCTTGGATTAACCAATCCAATGGAATGCAATATGCAAACATTTACTTTCCCTCTCTCTTCAGGATTATTTTGAGGCCACTTCAAGTGGGGTCTTTTTGAAAAATACTCAAGTTTTCTGTACCTCACAAAAGAGTAACATCTTCAGATGTTTAGATCTACCTTTCAGTTTTAGACGTAAAGTAACTAAATTTTGGGATGTGGTTATTAATGTCAGAAATGCAATAATTACCTTCTGAAAAGAACATGATTCTGCAATGGCTGCCTCTTTCAGTGCGGAAAGAAATTTACTACCCAGATATACTGGTTTATAATTGGAGTATTTGAATATGAAGGTTGAAAATTCTTTTTCCTGATATTACACCAGGAAGGGTCATGAAGAATGTTAAAAATGAGACTTAGTTGTCTGAAGGTGAGGTGAAAGAAGCACTTGTCTAGTATCATCATGTGACTCTAACTCTAGAACAAAGTTTAGTATCACAGAATGTAAAAAGAGTTAGTAATAAAATAATGTACATTTAATATTCCTCTTACTTCTGCTAATAGGAACATACATATAGGGTTTTTTCGTTTACCAAAAGCCTTTGTAAAGGACCTGATTCTATAGAGCTTCTTTTTTTGTAGATACTGTAAACATTTAGAATTTCTAAGGCTAAAAACAGGCACAAGTCTTCCATGAACAGTTATTATTCCTAAAAGCATTAAGGAATATATTCCAAATCTGCTATTCCTTTTTATAACAATGGAAATAATTGAAATATAACATTATAATTCACAATGCAGATTCTTAATTAAAAAAGAAATATAGCTTAATTGTGACAACAATTAATAATATATAGGGAATACTCCTATTTTTTTTTAATTATCTATTACATCAAAATTACATTTCCAGAATCTCTGTGCTGGGTGTTACTCAATTTTATAAAGTGGTAAGTTTAAGTAGTGACTAAAACATTTCTAAGTGGGTAAAATTCAACCACGTTACATCAGCATTATTAGCACCCCAGCTTTATAAGAATGCATGTGAGATCTGCAATATCTGCTTTGCAGACTACGATACTAAAGCCACATGGTAGGTGGCACCTTTTAGAAGACATTAGACGCTCCTCTCCATCATTTCCATGAGGTGATTTTGTTTTGTGCCTCATTAAGGTACCTGAGCCAACAGTCTTGTTGCAGGCTGGTTTTTCAAGATTTCAGAGGTTTTCCAACCTCTGTAACAGGTTCCCTTTTGCTGAGCAGCTAAGCGTTAGCCAACACTTCAGCAGACTGATTCCAATATATGTTAGCAGCAATGCATTTCCAGAGACACGTTGCAAAAATATTAAAAGCAATTGTCATCTAGAAGTCCTTTTACCCCTGCACCAGTCTGGATAAAATAACTCACCACCAAGTAATCTTGAATTCATAGATAGGACGCTTGCAGTAATAGTGATTTATCAGGTGTTTATCACACACCCCGATACACTGATGATCCACAGTTATCCCTCTATCAGACAGGTCTGTCACAATACAGTGCAGAAGATCATAGACATCAGCTACAGCCTCCCAGGGGCCAAAAGATACATCTACTTCGCAATGATGTTCGAACAGCTTTGTCTCACTTTCACTCCTTTCAAAACGTAACGAACTAAAATGTGGGCATTCGTAGGGAGTGATGGGCATCTCTTCTTTGAAGACACAGACCTTCAATTTTGCAAATCTTGCTTTTCTTTGCATAGCTCGAAGCTTTGCTATTTCGATTATCCGTTCCAAATGATCTAAAAAAAAAAAAGTTGAAAATAAGCACCTCTATGAAGCAGCTAGTAAAAGAAAACAAATGCAATTATTTAATGTGAAAAATATTACTTCAGCGCTTAACAAGTTATTCTTAACATAATATTACCAGCAATGGGAAGTAGCTAGATATATAGTAATTAAATCAGTCTCAGTTATCTTGTGACTTAGTGTCTTTACTATATGCCTAAATTTATTCAATTGCAGTTCCTAACAGAACAAATGCAGAGGGAGAAAATCCTTCTCATTTAATAATATGCCTTGCATGTTATGGCCTAGATCTTGCTCCCTTTTAAGACAGCACAAAAATCCACATCCTTGGATACAGCAGGAACAAATCTGACACAGAGACCTCAAAGATCTAACGAGCATGAATGGTACATTAAAAACTTCTCAAATACAATGGAATTAGTTTGAACGCTGAAAGCACTGTGTATACTACTTGAATCACGCTAGAAGCAGCAGTCAATACTACTTTATTTACCTTTGTAATATGGCATTAGGCCCAGGAAAGCTTGTCTAACTTTTTCTCCTTTAAGAGGCTGGATATCCTCTAGATTGTCGAGCAATGGTCCTATGGAATAATACTGTGCTTCCTTGTAAACTGACCTCACTCGCTCTCTTGGTGGCAGGTCACCAGATCGTAGAAAGTTAAGTATGTCTCTAAAAAAAGGGCAAAAATACTATTAAGTAACAAGCTTCCACCAGAACTGCCACAGGTGAGAAAGGAGAGAAAAGGCTGGATATTCATTGTTTATACTATTGAGATAGAAATCCTTATATTTAGACAGTAACTGAAATAACTGTGAGTCATATTTCCAACATATGTTTTTAAAGGCATTTGCCACATTCAAGTTTCCAAGTCATCATTTCACATTCTCCTTCTGTTAATGTCAAAAGACACTCAAAAAACCCCATCATATTTTAAGCAAAAAGTTCAAGGTGGAGTAACCGCCTAAAATAGAAGAGGGGACAGTATTTCATGGGAAAGAGATTGTAGTCACTGTATTTCAAATTTAGGTCTGTGACAAAATAATCATTTCCATTTTCCTGGAGAATCATATGCGTGGACATTTCATCCCACAGAGAATCAGGATTCTAACTGAATACAGGGTCCTTTTGCAAAGGAGACATTCTCTTCACAGGATCAGGGCCATATACGCTTGTTGTAATAATAATAATAACAACAACAACAGAGAGAGAGAACATTTCCTCATAGTTCTTAAACAGCTAAGTGACCAGATTTTTAACAGGTAAAGAAATCACTTTATAAGCATTAAACAAGAAAACTATTATTGACCATATGAAATAAAACAAGCATTACTGCAATCTTCATTAGAATGTCAACAAATACAGCATGTGCTAACTTGGCGCTCTGTTCTAGCTACATTTTGAATTCAGATTGATATCACAAATTAATTGATTTTCCAACAAAGCAGCAGGCAATTCCAAATTGCCAAATGGAAAGAAACAATTATTTTCCAATAAATATAGTGGCTTAATCTATTTCTGTCCCAGATTATGGCACAATCCAAATGTGCTTTGGAAGTAATTCAGCCCTTCTCTGTTGAAGAGGTTAAGTAAACATCTACAAAGGAGAAACATGAAATGTAAATTAAACCGCAAGGTGTGCTTTGGACAAAGACCTTAACCCATGAACACTGTTTACCTTTTCTACCAATCTCACACCAACTCAAACAGAATACTAGTAAGATCATGGTTAGTTTAATTAAAAATAAAACAAAAGCTAAACACATAAGAAGGAATCCTGAAGGCGAAAGAATATGGCACTACCTGCAAAAATAATGAAAAAATATATTCTTTGAGTCTTGTGCTTTTTTACCAGTTACATTATATCCTGCTTAAACACTGAAAACATCGTACTTTCTAGATTTAAGAAACCCAGATGCATTCCTTCCATCCCCTCTTTATCATACATACTGTAATATCACTTAAAAAACAGTGTTGTACAAAAGAGCCTTCTATGAAAAGCAATGACAAATACATTCTTTTTTAAAACATCAAAACAACTTGATACCTTTAAAGGAGATACTCTAGAGACAACGCACAAATTCAAAACATTACCTGTTTTTCTTTTCCCATTGTAAAACTTAGGCCCTTAAGAATAAAACAAATAGTTTTTTAATTAAAGTACACTCCTCTCTTGAGATGTTTTGAAGGCGTAGATGCCAGTCAGTCACATTTACCTACTACACAAATATGATTTAACTATAAGGAAAAAAAAGTTAAAACTTATTTTTCTTTAAAAATAATCTTTTTCAGTAACAAGTTTTAAAGCATACTACTGAGGACACTGTACCTACCCAAAGTAGGTTCCATCTCTGTCAATAAAGTATCTGCCTTCAGCATCTGTTGGAATGTAGTGTCTTCCACTGAACATAGCCGCCAACATTGTGTCCTCATAACGTCTCAGTGTTGACAGTCTTGTTGTAAAATACATGCCTCCTACGTTTAGTGGAACCACTTCTGGAAACTGCAAAAGCAACCAGATCATCAGAAATGAGCCTCCAGCCCTTTGCAGACATGTTCAGGCCAAATGAGTTACAACTACTAGCAGACACAGCTGACAATCTTTGCCACTCTGACTTAACTTGGTCCAACAAATCCTTCTTTCCTGGCCTGTCGCCTCAAGACAGTAAGGTTTAAGGGTTAGAAACCTGAATACTTTGGCTGGCTTCTGGGTGCAATCAGTGAACGTTTTAATTTTATTTGGCAACCTAAAAGAGCAGTAATCACTTAGCTTTAATACCAGATATTCACTGAAAGCTTGAATGCCTCCTCCTGGCTCTTTTGGGGACAGAACAAACAAAACAAAACCAACCCTCCCTCCCCCTTCAACACAAACAAATAAACAAGGTAGGAAATCTCAGGGCAAGGTTGGGACTTGCACTCAGTTGCTACTCCACTGGTTCCTTTACACTACACTACTATACACTGAAAAAAAACAGTGATTCTGTATTTACATTAGGTTTATAGCAGGCCTACAATCTCAGTATCACACCTTAAGATGCGTAGTGTTAGTATCACACCTCAGCACCAGAACAACGCTTCCTTGTATTTGTAAAGTCCAAGCATGGATGGAAATTCTGAGTAACGCTGTCAAGCTACTGAAGTAAAATTCACGAGACTTAGTTTTATTCAACCATTCAGCTACCAGTGGAAATGGAACTGGATATCCATAAATACTCCAACAAAGAAATCCTGAATTCTTTAGCACCTGAGCAGTACGTGCTGCAATAATTGGACGTTATCAGATGAACAGTACCAGAGAGCTCTTACCTGCTGAGGCAGCAGAGGTAGTGCTTGTCCTGCCTGGGTTGCAGTAGGAGTGGCTGGCTCTTGGAAATCATCCTCTGCATCTGAGCTCGACATGGCATCATCCGGGTTTCCACTCACTTTGTTCTGCCCCGTAACTACCACCATCCCTCTGGCTCTCGTAGGCAGGTCTGCTGGGTAGGCAGCCGTGGCAATGCTAAATGGGAAACAAGACCCAAATTACTTAGGCACTCTCCGCAGCAGCTGCAGAAGATCACGTGGCAGGCAAGGCACGTAACTCCCCAGCTTTACACAGATCATTTACAATGGCATTGTTATTGCTGGGAAATGAATCACAGTGAGGATGACTATTGTGCTGAGAACCAAACTCAGGGAGGGCTGTCTCTGCAGGAATGCAGTTTGCAGAGCTGTACCAAGGTCCAACAGTCTCAGAGCCCCTGCCAGTGGCTGGGTAAGAGACCGGCGTCCATTGGCTGTGCGGTACAGTGCGTGATTGGCTCCGCCACGCTTTTGCAGCAAAATGTCATTTGCTGGGTGAATTTGGGTGGCTGCTGTTCCACCCCGTCCATCGCAATAGGCCATCTGGAGAAACGCATCCTGAAATGCGGGCTCTCATTGGCCGCGCGTGCTGTGCAACACCCCGCACTCCTGCTCCCGACCAAGCTCCCAGTCTGTCACCTTCAGCTGCAAAAGCGGCTCAGAGCCTGCTGTGCACAATGACAGGCAGCGTAAAGGCTCTCTGCTCAGTTTTAGTGTTTCCTGTCAAAGGAGAAAACCGAGCTTTCTAACCAGACAGAGAAAACAGACATTTTCCTGCCCACTGCATCACATCGCGCTGTACACAAATGCACGGGTTGGATACGCGTGTATTTAACTCCTCATGCTATATTGTGCAATTACTGATTATTATCCATTTCCCTTCCTGCACAGAAAAAAGTGCATAGCAACATCAACTACAATGCTTTCACAGTCCATCTTCAACCAGAGGATGGGACAGACTAACAGTAAGCTGCTTTATAAAAGTAATAATCAAAAGTGCAGAGTAGGAAAGACTAGAAACCCTGCTGTTCTCTTTACACGGCATTTTTATGTAAAATGTACCTCTGTTTACAGGATTGCTCTGGTGTCTCCAGTGGCATCACAAGATCCTAACAAAGAAATTGAACTACTGGAGGTTTTATCCAGCTCTCTAACCCTGCAAGCTGCTTGTCTCACATTACTGTACATTTCAAAAAGAGAAGGAATATTTGCACAAGCACATCAGGTACATTTGTTTACTGACTAAATAAATGTTTCATAAGGGTTGCTTCCAATCAAAACCAACAAGCAGAAATGACATAAAATTTTAATAGCCATGATTAATTATTCTGCCTTACTAATTCTGCGAATACAGTCATTGTGCACGTTGTCAGGCTATCTGTAGATCTCAGCTCTTAAAGGAAACGCTGCAAGTTCAAAATGAACCCAGGCTGGAATGGCTCCTGGCCAAAACATACTCTTTAGAGAGCTAATCAGATCTAAACCTCCACACTCTGTGGGAGTGTACATAGTCTTCGTTCACCAAAATTTGGAGGTGAATTGCAGATCCTGTTTAATAACCTAATAAACCTAGATAAGTAGGTACTGTGATGTTTCAAAAATTAAAACTGCAGCTTATTAAGAGGTTTGTCTCAGCTTAAGACAGGTATTTAATTTCTCTCCTCTACAGTTCAAAAGATGGACTTTCACTTCATAATCATTTTTCCACCACAGTACAACGTGTAAGGCAGAAAAATAAGGAAGGAAGGAAGGGCTTCTCAATGTCCACACCCTATTAGCGATTTTAATATTTGTCCTGAAACAACATCTATTTTGGCATCATAAATTATCAAAAAAGTCAACTATGCCTCACAGATAAAGAACATATACACCGTAAATGAAAGATTATTTTGGTGGGGTCTCCTTTAAGGACGTAAAAAAATTACCATCAAGAAGGAGCTTGCAGAAGCTTAATTTATAAGATGTATAGTCAAAATTGAGTGTGAGGCTGTATTTACTGTCAATGTATTATTTATAATGCTGTTACTTGAAACCAGTGCTTTGACTGCTGTATTGCCAGTTCTCTTAAGGCTATTCAAAAGAACTCAAGACTGACCAAAAACGCATTCTTTAATTGTCCAAATTTTTCAAGAATGTCCCATAGCTTTCGTGTAAATGGATCATATACTCCGAATAAACAAAATTCAGCTTCATTAAGCATATCAGAATCATGGGCCGCAGAATGCGTTATAGGTAAGTTCATCCATTTGGCACTGTACCAAAAAGGCCCTCTTTCCCAGCAGTAGAAGAAAAAGGAATTAAGGTTTAAGAAAAAGGAAATATTCTTCCTCTTTCATAATCCTCCTTCAACGTGACACCACAGTTTAGGAAAAAACATGAGAGAGAATAGGTTAATTATGTTACACTCATGAATAATAAGCTTCTTTTCTATTGGAATGTTCACACAAAGCAATCTCCTGGACAGTGAGGTTTAGCGTGTAAGATCTCAGCCCATAATTAGTCCAGGATTTCAAGAATAAGATTAGTGGCAGTAAAATGAAGAGACTGATCATTGACAAGTCTAACCTGTTTTTTGACGTTCATTAAAAGGTAACAAGTTCCTCTCTAGGTTTGCTTCACTTCCTGTTCATCCACAGACACGGAGTAGTGAAACAGCAGTATGCTGACTGGAACACAGAGCCCTCCTACAAGAAAAACATACGCTCATCACTGGTCAGTTTTCTGGCATACAATCTTCTGCATTTTGGTTTTCTGCATTTCGGTTCTCTTCACTTCATGGGGAATATGCATCCATCTGAATACCCTTGCCACTTCAAGCATACCCAATAATTACTATTAACCAGGCACAAAAATATTTCTCTGTTAAATCTCACATTAAAGTTACAGGATTTGTTTTGCTTATTTAAACTAACTAAACGCATCCATTTAATTTTCAAATACATCTTAGGCCAGATCAACAGATAATTAATGAGAAAACATCACCAATCAGCAAAATTATTTCTAAATCAAATACTTAATTGAACCATACATCAGCACAATCCAACTCTACCAGAAATACCTCCTTCCAGTTGACAAGCTCCATGTCATTTAAAAGGCAGAGATTACTTCCCGGAGCTTTGTTACCAACAGTTCAGATACTGTCTCACACACCCCCCAAAGCAAGCTTACTAAATTAACTGGACCTGCAAGTTTTGCTTCGTCCCCTAGAGAATGATGGCAACCCTAGAGCTGCATCGAGTTTTCCTTGATGCTGAGATTTAAAAAAGCTTTTCAAGGCTCTGATGTTCCCTCAACTTTTCCGTTTTGTTTTAAACAACTTTTCTTAAATACCTTCTAAGACTACACCCGTGTTGGCAAAGGTACACACCTATAAAAAAGTAACATAATGATTACATGGTCAAAGTCTTTATTATCAAGGTACTGATGTATGAATCCATTAGAGGAGACCTACACAAACTACTATTCAAAGCCAACTGATTGGAATGTGTTTGTTTTGGGGAAATACCAACCAGATTGCTAGGAAGGCTCTCCCTTTCCAAGAGAAACTGAGTCCCTGTGAGGATGCAGAATAAGACGTGACTTAGCAGTATCTCCATAGCATTCTTCAAGAGACTCAGATGCATGAATAAAGCAGAAAAGATGGGACATCCAGTTAATTCTAATGAATCTGTGTCAGAATAGCGAAGAAACATCCTGAAAAAGGGCGGGGATCCCTGAGCTGCAGGTAAACTGTATTATACATTTGACTGTAAAATTCTGGACATATTCAGCATCTCTAGTCATTAGCAAAGAACAACACAGAGCATGATGAAGGGGTAGTGTAACTCAACTTCTGCATCGGAGAGCAAAGGCACGCCGTACGGGAGGATATGGTGGGAAACATCACCACAGCCACCCTCTCAGGTGGGAAGAGGGCAGCGGGGGCGCCGAATGACCAGCGGATAACAGCCACCCACTCTGTGTGGCCTGGCAGCAACAACTATTCTTATTTTTTACAGAGAATTTCACAGGACGGACAAGCTTTTGTGAGCTTCAAGCTGCTTTTTCCAGTTTCACCACCGCGAAGCGTGGAGGCACCTGTGGGGCAGCACAGGCCCCCAAGGGAGCTCGGAAACTGAGCCAGACGCATGGGTAAGCCAGGTGTCCGGCAAATTTAGTATTAATTGGACATATAAATATTAACTGCCACTTAGCACCCTTCTAGGTCCTTCTAAACAGCCTAAACGCTAACGGAGTTCACCTCCTGCAGATGCCGGAGTCGCCTTTCTGTCGTGTGAGGGGCGCAGGCCGGGACCCTGCCGCCACCTCGCCGGCGGCCCTGGGCCGGGCAGCGGCTCCCCTCAGCGGCCGCTGCAGACCGGCCTTCTCCGAGCGCTCCCCCCACGCCCCCCCGTCCCCCGGCCGCGAGGTTTTCCCGCCCCTCACCTGACAGGGAGCCGGTGGCCGGTGAACGGGCTCATGCCCCCTGCCGGGCCGCGGGGGAAGCGCCTGCCGCCGCGCCTGCCGCGCCCGGCCCGCCGCCACCTCTGCCGACAGAGGGAAAAAGGGCCGTGGCGGAGGGCGGCGCCCCCGCCGCCCAGGAGAGGAGCAGCGGGCCCGCCCGCCCTCACCGGCTGCCCGCGGCGGGGAGCGGGAACGGCCGCCGCGCCCCCGCGTCACGTAGGGCCCATCCGGGTCCCGCGCGGGCGGGGCCGCGGAGCGGGACTGTCCCCTCACGAGGACCGCTGCCGCGCCGCTCACGCAGCCACGGCCGGGCCTTGGTTTGGGTTTTATTTTTCCTCATTTTTGCTCATCTGTGAGGGAAAACATCCCGTAACTCGTCGATTAATTACCGCTGCCGGTACCTCGCTGCCCTCCAGCGGGGCCGGTCCCGGGACAGACGGCCCGTCCCGGGGGAAGGCGAGGGGCGGCAGCGCCCGCCGCCGGCACTAGGGGATGCTGCGGGCCGGCTTTTGCCAGCAACGGTATGCTCACGGTCGGTAAAAAACTGGTAAATCGGTACCAAACTGTGAAATTAACTTATTTTCCTGAACGCGCTTAAGCGCCTGCATTCACTGTTGGCTTTACAAATACATGTTAATGATTCTGTGATCTCAAAATGGAGTTGTAACAACAGAAGAAACAAGAAAACCAAAACTGTTTCAAATGCTAGAAGGCAGACTTTGTAGAAGCACAAGCATTTTGGAAAGTTGATTTCTTCTCTTTAAAAATAAGAGGTTTATTTTGTGGAAGAATTGATTTCTTCTCTTAAAACTGGTGGAGAAAGCTGAGGGCACCTTCAGTATGCCAAGAACGAGTGAAGTGACAAAAAAGAGAAAAAACCATCCCAAAAATCCCTTATTTGAATAATCATGTTGCACTGACAGATGCTCAACGCTTTAGGATACAAGTTTTCTGGCAGAGTGTCCAGAAGCAGTTTCACCTTTTTTTGCTTTTGAGGAACAAATTCAGTAGGCTAAAAATTACCTACTTTTTGCCGCATTAGACAAGTCTCACATTACTCTTTTCTACCTCTCAGTAGGATACTCTTAATTTACTTTTTCCTCACCACCCAGCTATTAGAAGCAAACAAAATGCATGCAACTGCAAATTTTAAAGAGAGATCCAAACCCAGGTCATTAGATCGTATCTTCCATCAATATCTTGAATTATTTAAATCTTAACTGAGACAACACAATAATAATGAAAATCACTCACATTTAAAGCATTTATTTTGAAAAATAAAATACAAAAGATCATTGAATTGTAATTGTACATGTAATTTATCAACTTTTTTTTTTAAATAAAGGATATTTAACAATTTCCACATGTGAATAAAACAAACAACTGTTCCACCAAAAATCTTTTAGGACAAGCACAGACCACTCTTCTGAAAGCTTCGTACATTTAAAACCAAACTGCTATAGGAAAAAAAAAGTCTTTGAAGATGGAGTTTTGTAATTAAGACAGAATAGCAATTTTGGAGACAGGCATTGCTTTGCGCTTTTTAAAACCTTAAAAAAAA
>VXBH01008088.1:63991-93394 GCA_013400035.1 Rynchops niger | reverse complement strand
AATTTCACATGCGCATTAGTGTTTTTTGCCCCCCCCCCCCCTTTTTTTTTTTTACAGGTTTACATGCACTCACAACAGCAAAATTTTGAACAAAAACAGTATGAAAGAAATGGGGGAGAAAATTCTGAAAAAAGCAGGCCATGAGCAGTACACCTCACTGATCTCAGCAGGACAGTCCTTGTAAGATCATTTCCATCGAAAAGGCAGCGGTCTTTTTTCTAAAGAAACAGAAAAATGAAGTTACGTTTGAGCTTTCAGTGTTAACATCCCGGTTTTATCCTTGACAACATCTTGTAAAAACACATCTGTAAATGCATAAATACATCTTGTAAATGCATAATTAAGAGTAATCACTCTTGTCTCAGTAGGTGAAAAGTCACTGCCAAGACTAACCACAGCCCTGACAACTTCCCTGTAAGGAATGTGGCTGCTTTTTCTGTCGTTTATCATTAGATAAATGATATGCTTCTTGGAGCATAGTCAGATGTAAGAAAAAAATACCTCAGAATTTCCAGAATCTTTCTGAATTCTTTCAGAATTCAGAATCCTGGTGGAAGTGGGCTGCATTTACATGCTGAAAGTGTCTCTCTCATTACAATGTACCAGTGGTTGTTACTGCTGGGAAGTTAACAGTTTGGTTTCTCAGAAACTGGCCAGCAGCTTTAGACAGAAATATTGTAGCTTTAAATACATTTTTCCAAGAGGTAAGTGGCAACATGAAGTAGATGTTTTAGTCGTTTTAACATTGACTACGTGAAAAGATTATGGTTTCTCTATCGATTTCAGAATAAAGGCCGGCGATTAATCTTTTGAAAACTTATGTCCATTATTTCTAATTGGTATGATGCTTTTTGGCTATATTTAGGGCTATAGAGCCTGCTATATTTATGGCCACTTAATAAACATCTAGAGCAAGTATATTTGTATGGCATGTGGCTTTTGGCTATATTTAAACTGGATGCATTTTGCCATCTTTTGTTGTCAAGCTAGAACATTTGATAACATGGTTCACAAGAAAAAAATCCTGGAATAATACAGTAAATTGTGCACCATTCATTTGTTAACTAGTCTGGAATTTACTGAGTTCCCTGCACAATCTTGCCATTGTTCATTCAACAACTAAAATGCAGTTTATTGAAAATACTGGCTATGGAACATATTAAAAGCGAATTCTACAAATCAGCTCATCTTTAGCAGTTTGCTCTTTCTAGAAAGGGCAATTGATTTAAAAAAACAAAAGACAAAGGCGATTAAGAGTCATCTTTAAAGCTTCACTATTTCATTACAATGAGGACCTGAATCTGTTGCGCAAATATGCCGTAGTACTGAAACGCACACGAATATGAAAATGAACAAGAAACTCTGCTAAAGAATGTCAGGACAAGTAGTGGTAGTTTTATGTGTTCCTTTCTATTTCAAGCTCTAAAATAGTGCTGACAATCCAATAGCATAGCAAATACAGCAAACTGATGCGCCACGCTGATGGAGCTGCACTGAGTCTCAAAGCACGTGAAGCTATGCCTTTGTAGCTCTCACCACTAGGATTTACCTCAATGTGATTTTTTACCAATTCTGCATCAAGATCCATATCGTCATATTTTTATTACCCAAAATCTCACATGGAGTTACATAAGTTTAAAAAAAAGACCTTAACTAAATCAAGAAGAGCAAGTGAGCAGGACTGCATGCTCTTTGATTACCTTCTGTGCAAGAAATATCCATTGTATCTTCTATTCCATAGGTTCAGTCTGTCAAGTAAATAATTAAAATGAAATTAGCTATTTTACATTAGAGGAAAAGATACCATTATCAGCACCAGTGTTTCTACTCAAAACCATCTAGCTGTATACTTACATTATGTTAATTTCATCTTTAGTATAATACTAAAGGAGAACACTATCAGCATCAATTTAAACTCCAGCATCAGTTTTTATGGTTTAAGCAATATTCTCTTACTATTTCACAAAGCTTATTTTTGTTTTTTAGATGATGTTTCTTTACTTTGGATAAGTCTGCTCAGAGTTTGGCAAATACTGTAATCGTACCGTGCTAACGACATAAACCCACCTCCTGAAATTTAGCGGAGTCTCATTTGAAACCTCCCTGTCTGTCATATGGATTGAAAGAGGACATTTACGAGAAATAGGGGACCAAGTTCTTTTGATGTATCACAAGAGAATTGGAATATACAGATGGCATAATTTAACTAACAGATACTGTAGGCAATCAAGGATCATTTGTTAGATAAATGCAGATCAAGGATAATTTATTTTGCTAGCACACTGTCTGTACAGTGTGTCAAACTTCAAAGACAGCTCATCTCCCTGCATTTTCCAGAATTCCTTATCAGCATCATTTAATTTCCTTCCATTCTGACATACTCTATGCCTGCAGCCACACGTGCTGCAACTTTATCTTCAAGGTTGTAGATGATCGTGAAATAACCACAGTAACTGCATTTGAAAGCATTAGAAGGAACTACAGCACACTTTCTCCATACGATTTGCTGACAATAACTGTTAAGCAGCACACATTTCAAGAGTTGTCTTGCCGCTAAGCTGCAGGGACATTTTGGCCAGCAGTTGAGAGTGAACAACGCTGTGAGCAACAGCACGTGTAGCTGCGTGATGCCAGGTTCTTAATGGCTTTCTATTAGCTGAGCACAACTCGCAAAGCATGAGCACTAACTGTTCCAAGGGTGAGAGCAGGCAAACATCCAGTAGAAGAGCAAAGCCCACATCAGAGATCACAAAGATTTATCAGAAATATTTGGTGTCCACAGCAAAAAGTTATATTCTGAAAACATGAAACAGACACTACGGCTATTTGACTTTACTGATCCATGTTCATTTTATCTTGCCACGAGACTTCCTTTCTACTGTCTTCTTTGGCTGGAACAAAAGAAACCAGTTTTCGTTTTTAATCAATTAATTTTCGTTTGAATGAATGGCATAAGTCAAAATGCTTTGTTTGTATGTGGTAGATTTTCCTGTGTATTCCTCAGCCTCTATATCTGACAAAGTCACAATCACAGAGTCCTTTCCTATTGTTGGAGATACAAAGTCAAGAAAGATTGTGCCCATTAGTTGTGTTTTTCTTCTTCTAAAAAGTAAAGACACTGCAAATTATTTTACTTTTGATAGGCTACTTACACTTACATCCTAAATAAACTTCTGTACTGTATGTATCATTAAGGATGGGGAATTGAGTAGAAATCTAAATGCAAGCAGAGATACGCAATTCTGGAGGCAGTGTCCCTAAAAATGCTTTCTCTCCAAATTCTGCAACGCTCTGCTCTTGCGCGTGCAGGAAGAACTGAAAAACTGCAAATATTTTTCTAACTCACTTTACTTGAACACGCCCTGAGACAGTAACAGCGACGAGCTGTTCTTGGTTTTCTATCACAGCACAACACAGAGAGCACTTTAAATGAAATTTAGACATTTACCATCAATTATACAGCCTCCAAAACTGGTATTTTTATGGAGCCTAGTTGACCAGCTCTTACCCAAGAAAACAAAAACAACTGCTACACGTTCTACTTATTTCATAGAAAATATTTAACTTAAGCAATAAAATACAAGTATTTTTGTTATTTCTCTGATAAAGGTGAATTAAATTATTTGCTGCTTGTCTAGAACATCTGCTCTGATTTTTCATGGCTAGATTAGCAGATCTTCAATCTGCAAGGCTAGGGGAGGGAGAATTAATTTCACTACACATTGGAAAGGAAAAAAATAACCCCCCCCCACAGAGAGAAGCCCTTCAAGCTGCTGAAAGGGAGCACTCCAAAGGCAGCTCCATGGGACAAGTCCATCTTGTCTGTTCTGTTACCTTCAGCAGACACAGAAGAGCTGCCCAGCAGGAAGGGATGGTGCCTTCCAAACTGAGCACCCAACGGGCTAGCGGTTTCAGCCCAAACCCTTCTCATCATGTCTACGTGGGGAAGGGACATGAGGTTGGAGGCACACCTCATTCACATATGGGGGGAAGGTACCAAGACATCCCTGCAGTTTAAGAGAACCCCATGATAAAGATTTCGCTTTTTCAACCGCTATTGCAAAGGTTAGGTCCCTTAGGGAGTTGATGACAATTAATAGCATTTGAAGGGTATCAGATTACGATTTCTCAGTAAAATCTGAACTTCAATAGCTCACTCAATTATTAAATCAACACACCAACACTATCTATGGCTGGACTGGTTTTGTTTGTTTTGTCTGACACAGTACTATTTCTTTTTAAAAATATCTCCTTACTTATCTCTGCTGTCTGTACTATACTCGCTTTAAATCTTTCCATGCAAGGCAACGGAGGATAAAGCTTCTCTACAAATAACAACCTTTGCAGTTTGGGCAACACGAAGTGAGCCAACTTTCTTTGAGTTTCTCAGCAACATTCAGCCAGCTCAGGTTTACAAGCACCGTACTATTAACACTGGAGTTACACGTGCACTCAAAAGAGGCTTGGGACTGCTGAGTCACTGGTGATTCCATCTCACAGACAAGCTATTCTTTCATCTCTAGTCAGCTGTTCTCTTATGATCAAACAGAAAATCAAATTTACGAAGAAGTGGTTTATAAAGACTGGTTGCATACTAATTTGCCACAACACCCGCAAAAAGAAAACTAATCCAATACTGTACCTGTGGCACTTCTTTAAGAAAGTCAGGAAGCTGAAATTCACCTTTGTAGACCTGGAAAAACAAAAAACAGTATACTGATCATTTCTATTTTATAGTTAAGAAACTTGACAAGTGTCACAATGCAATATTTTCTGATGTGTCAGAGTATTCATTATGTACAAAACACATATCATTCACACAAACAGAAGTATCACGCTTGAACAACTGATCCCATCTTACTATGCTGTCAAAGGAAAGTTCTGTTTTGTGTTAGTTCATTGAGACAATGTGCCTACAGTCAAAGTGTGAAAATGCTAACTTAGGCTTCTAGGTTGTTAAAAGGGTCAACACAAGAGCGTCAGCATCTCCTTCTACCCTGTTTTACACATATCTATCCCTTTATTCTACATATCTAGCTGGTGTAATTTCCAGGTAACAGGAAAGTTTGTACGTTTGCTTTAATCCTTAAAGATACACAGATACCATTATAATAGGTACAGGTATACTACTAGCAATTTTCCCCAAGTACGCTGTGTCACACCTCGACTCACTTAGCAAACACACTGTGTGAGATCAGACACCCAGCTCCATCCCCCACAGGCTGGATGTAACCGCACACCTAAAATCACCAGCTCCTGGAGGGAGAACGCAGGGTTGGATAAGGCTTAAGATCTCTCCTTTCTTGTTTTCACACCATTTAGGCATTAATTTGCTTTTCATCTACAGAAATGAAAAAAAATTCTAAGAAATTCAGTGGGATAATCCTTTCCTATTTGGACTAGATGATTGTTGTGGGTCCCTTTGAACTGGGATAGTCTATTCTATACTATTAATAGCTTTATACACGTGTACAGAAGAGCTCTACTTACTAGTAGGGCTGTCACAAAGTTAGTCAGCAACTCTCATGATAGTTTCTACAACTGCAGCCTCATTACCAGCCCGAATTCATGAGACTTTGTCATTGCTGCTATTTCCAATTTTTCAGAATTAATATTATGCTCTAAACCAGCACTGTTTGGAGACAGAGCAAGCAATAAATATCCTCAAACATACCAACAGCCACACCAAACAAGTGTTTCCACTATCTGCCAATTAGGAAATAAATTGGCAACATACTGTCTTCTCTCTAGAGAACACTACTTAGAAGCTGTTTGCTTCTGAGATTAAACTGGAACACATTCCAAAGCGGGGGGAGAGATTTTGGTTTTTTTTTTTTTTTTTTTTTTTTCCAAAAAAGAAGTATACTTGGGAGTTTTACTATCCTTTCTACTGGAACCAAAAAGACCAAACACCCTAATGTAATTAGTTCTTTGTAGTCTTGTGTAGCTGTAATCATATAAAAACCAAAAGCCACAAGCTTACTTAGAAAAATTCTATAAAGCCATGGAGTTCAAACAGGTCTACTTTAAAGCCTCACTTGGAGTTGCACTCCCTGGTTTGCAAATTGCATCAAAGGAAGAAGATTCAGGAAGTCAAGGGATGCTTATTAACAATATCCATTTTCTCTGCTTTCCTATGAATAGATGCCCAGAAAAAAGACGTACTCATTTAGTTGATAGACTGCAGTGGCCCAGGACTGCAGCTGAGCCAGCTCAGAGTTTCCTGTCCCTAAGACGCCTCTCCCCACCCCAGCCCCGCAGCGCTAAACTGTGACTCACGTGGGGCGGACTTAGGAGCGGGCAGTTCTCATCACTCGTTATCACCCGGCTAAACATATCCAAACAACACGGCTTCACTAAGTCCCAACATGAGACTAGGAACTGTTATGTGCATACATTGGAGAACTCTGTTCCTTCTGGTATTCCACGCTTTAGATAAAATAGAAAGGCCGATTCAAAATGATAGGCACAGCTCTCGTTTATATTCAGCCAAGGGGTACTGTCATTTCCATGGAAACCTTAATGAAAGCCACACTGGTCAAAAATTCAGTGTGTGGCTTAGTGGAGCCTAGATATACTATAAATATTTATAAATGAAGGAGAGTATTTCATATTTGCAGCTTTTGCCCAAGCCATTAAAATGCAGTCTGCGTTCTAGAGAGCAGAAATGGAAGTTACAAATCAACAATAGCATCACATCAAAAAATGCTACAGAACGACCTAGGCAGGTTCACAAGGAAAACCAGGATCTTTTAGTAGACTTGTGCTGATGCCGGGAGAAATAAGACAGGCTTCACCTTTTCTGGCAAACCACTACAGTCATCATCTGGGAATTCTTAAAAACAGTTAATATGGATGATGATGATGGTGCATTGTGACTGATTCAGAACCAGAGTGACCAAACCCACGTTTGTCTCTTTGGAGCCACCCCCTTTCCTTCTCCTGCAATTACGACTTGATCTAATTTTTATATTATACATCTATATGTACGTATGCTCTAAAAACTCTACCATTGTAATGCCCTTTGTAGGAATAGCATTTACTCCTAATAAGCATTTAATAGTGGGTAATCAAGAATATTCACCCATCAGCAATATTAAGAAAAATAATGACACTAATGTCATAGCCTGGAAAGATAAGAAAATGTTTCAGGGGCATTTGATATTACATTCACATGAATATCCAATTTACAAAGGCAAATCTAACCAGTGACAAGCCCAAGAAGGTTAGTTTTAACACCTAAGCGTGCCTAATTTTGGTTCAGAACTGACATTATCTAGAATGCGGGTTTTGTCAAGATTGAGACTGCACAGAAACTGGTTCAAAGTAGTTCCAAAAACAGTAAGTGGCCCCTTTTGAATCCAAACCCAGGGATCAACTACAATCCAGAAATTCTAAGAACAATGACTCCATCTGCAGCCAAAGAAATTAAGAGGTTTCAGATTCAAAATTCTTTTCTGACCAATTTCTAAGTCTAAAACACATTATTCAGAGAATGGCAGAAGCAGGACATTGGAATGATTTCCAGTCTAGCAAGAATTCAATAAAATTGAGCAGAAATGGTGTTTACCATTTCTAAGGGAATTATTTTGCAAGTCCAAATGGATTTCCAAAGGGGAGGGGGGGATCTGAAGTCTGTGGCAGTTTGTTGTTCAGTGTTGGCAGTATTCGAGCTGTTCTATTAAAAAAAACCAAAACACATTCTTATGGTCTAACTAAATGTGCATTATTCTCAACACGAGATCAGAAAACAAGTTTCATATCCCGTTGTTTGAGAAAACCCTTAGAAATACACAAGAAGAATTTAGGAACAGAAGTGTAACTCAGAAGTGTAACCTACAACTCATCTTTATAGAAGATCAAAGCACTCATTTTCACCCACTTTCAAGCCTGGTTTAGAAAGAGTCACATTCTATTTGGTCAGTTCCAGTACACAGAGATAATAGGTCTTTTTGTCAAAAAGTTAGCCTGAAATTAAGTGTACTTGGGCTTGGCAGATTTTCAAAACATCAAAGCTGCAGAGTACAAGGCTACCGATGTTTCATTGTCAAAGAAAAAAAAGGAACACGGGCAAAAACAGAACAGAGCCCCTTTCCCGAAACAGTCCTTTATTGCACACTACATGGAGGTACCCTCATCTTGCTCTTTCACTTAACTTTTAAGGTAGCTTACAAGGCTCACACAGTTCTTCACCTCTTGGTTGGAACTGCCAAGAAAGGGGACATCTGAGATGTAAATATTTACCCAGGAGGAACACCACAGAGCAAGACTTTAGACAGGCCTATGAACGTCTGCCAAAAAGGCAGCTTGCAACCATACCCAGTTTTGCATTTTGTTTGTTAGTAATTCTGTACACCTTACTAATCACATACATGCATAGTTGGTTTAAAAAAAAAAAAAAAAAAAAAGACGGTATCAGCACCTCTGGAAAAAAAACAATGCAGCCAGGAGTCCACATGCTGGAAGAAACACTCACTAAAGAGGGTATTAAACAAATTTAAAGGACACTGAGAAAGTCTGTGCTGTTTGTGGCCACAAGACAGATGAAATAAACCCCCCAATTTTTGTTTTAAGTGTCAGAGAAAATATCCCCAAAGCCAAATGCCTTTATGCTTAAGTTAAGCAGTGTAAGGAGAGATGCACGACCTTGAGCAGTGCGTCATTACTGCATACCTCCACAATTACACATCTCTGACAGCACAAGTAATTATGCTCATGCATTAGTATAAATATACTTTGCACCCTTTATCATAGATTGTTTCTGTCTTTAAAACCTCAAAGTCTTGAAATCATGATTATCGTAGACGTCTTGAGTCTTAACAACAGGAGACATTTCCCCACAATTTAAACCAGGCACCAAACAGGAGTTAATAGAACTCTGTTTTTTTCCTCTAGATGTTATTGCAGAAAATACCATCAACAGAACATAAACCAGAGATAGATAACAGTTTTCGGATGTGATTAGAAGAAGCCACGTGTATTTAAACAGTCATGATGAAAACCATAGCTTTCTCTATAGAGTTCTGTACACTTCCGTCTCTCAATCTCTCTGGGGCAAAGAACTTAACTTCATGAAGAAGTTAAAAGAAATTACTGGAATATGTGTTCCAAGCATATAAATTCATTTAGTGGGAAGTATGTGCCAAAGAAAATCTGATGTAATATGTTACAGATGTGAGAGGAAACCACTTCGCCAATCATAGCAATAAGCCAGTTTCTACTGGGCATAAGTCAGTCTTGCAGTTCCAAGCTGTTCTCCACTACTGCTATATGCTGGCAAACTGCTGACACACACTTTTACACAACCTCACAATATTGATAAGGACATACCAGACACTCTTCTAAGATGGAGTGATTCCACTTTTGTCATTTATTATATAGTGACTGGGCTACCAGTTGAGATAGCTTAGTTATTTGCATTTTCTAGATCATTTGCAGATAAAAACTCCTTTTCTTTTACAGGATGTTATTTTTCTTTTTGTTCAAAGAAGTAGTCAGTCACGTTTCTATAAGGAAGGGACCCTTGCAATCGTTACAGTAAAATGAACAGACCAGCAGACCTACAAGAAAAACCACAAGATAGCACAATTCTGCAGTCACCGAATAACTAAAGGTCGCCTCTCGAGGAGGTCACGTGCAGAGAGATCTGCTGAATAGCGCAATGCTATTCAGACCTTGTTCTGTCTGCTCTGCATTCTTTAACCGAGACAAGATAGTGTCATAAAAGATAATATTGTCAGGCCCAACATAAAATAGATAAAGTTAATGGTTTTGTTATTGAAAACATCAGAAAAATCTGTTAACTTGTGTTAGATTTGTATTTCACCAGTGCAAATACTGTCAGAGATGTCTTATTTTGTAACACCACATAGCAATTGGAGACCAACAGAAGAAGAGATGAAGTTAGCTTCACACTCTGTTACCTCCTAAAACAAAACCAGAACTAAGATGACAAAGTGGAAACACTGGTTGCATCTCATTATTTTTTTGCTGTATTACAGGAGCATGGAAAACCAACCTAACCATTTTGGTGTCCTAGGCAGGTAACATCAAAGTGGAAAATCCAAATGTATCAGAGAGCATTGTTTTGCTTGCATTACCTATAAGCACATACAAATTCTAAATGCAGCACTGTACCCTAGCATTTTGTTTCCAGACTGAAGAAAAAAGCATTTAACCTGTACATCTGGCAAGTCACCAGCAGGGGGACGGAAAAGGGGAAAAGAGGGGGGAAAAAAAAAACCCACAAAGGACAGGTCTTAACTGCTTAGAAAGCATCGGGGAAGCTAATATTTTGCACTAGCCATTCCTTTCCAATTTTCTCCAGTACTAGCCCTTATTTCAGACATGCTTACACTGTTGGTTCTTACCTTCAAGGACTAACAGCAGCAGCTTTGAAATTGCTGAACAGTATTTCCACTGTTAAGTCTAATTTGTGGTCTTTTCCAAGATGTGATAGATTTTGCTCAGTGCAGTTAGTGCAGTGTAGTATAAATGCAGTTCTACAAGCAGCACTTAAGCACATTTTAGAACAGAGACATTGTGCTGTTTAAAGTTTGGAATCTTTCTAAATTATCTTCTACAACTGGGCAATACACAGACTTCCAGTTATAAAATACCGACCTGTCTGCATTCAAAAGAGGCTTTCTGGCTACAAGCATGTTTTGCATCCTGACCAATTTTCGTATTTTCACTCCACTTATCTTTATGATTTTGTATGTACAGTATGCAAATGCTTTCAATCATACAAAACAAAGACTCTCCATAACAACAAGAACCGATTTGTTTGTTTTTTAACGTTATCCGATAGCAATGAACTAGATGACAGAGTGTTGTTCCATCTTTAGGTGGAGCCAGAATCTCCCCTGCCAGTAATTTCGGTGGGGTTGGGCTTCCACCCTGTTGTTGTGACTTTCACAATCAATTTAAGCCAGCATTACATAACCCCCACGGAGCCAAACAGCTCCCCCCCCTCAAAACCACACCAGAAAAAAAAAAGAAAAAAAAAAAGAAAATAAAATCACTCCTTCCCCCTTACTATTGCTTTCTGTTTGCCAGACGGGGAAGTTCCTTCATCTGAAGTTTTAGCTCACGCCATTTTAAATGGACTAAGAAACCGTGACAGTATTGGAGTAGAAAATGTCAGGTAATTCAATGTTATTTCAAGTTAGTCACTCTAAGGGGTTACTCTACTAACACAATGCAGTTCCGCTTTAGTAGCCTAAACTCGATCTGTTTTCAGTGAATAAAATTCAAGTTCTGTGTTAAGTTTAAAGTTCTCAGAGATGACAAACATAAACATAATAGAACAGCTTTCAAACACAAAGTGAAGCAATAAACAGCTACATGCAAGATTTATATATATTCTTATTACGTACTGGAGAGTAACTTTGGAAAGATTTTATTAGGACAGCTTCATCTCCAGTACAAAACTCTGAAAGACTACCCCAGGTGAAGGAATTTGAAAAGAGAGCAAGAACAAAAGTAGTGCTACAGTAATTCACAAATTCACTCCCTAAGAATAGGCAACAACACACTTAACTTGCCAAGTGCCAGTTCCTAAAAGCTGAAAAAGTCTAACTCTATTTTTTTTTTTTTTTTTTTAAATTCCCTCTTCTCCAAGCTGCAGCAGCAAGAAAGAAGTTGGCATACGTTCATGGAAGAGAAGGGGAAACCCCAAGGGCAGCAGATGCTAGCCCTGATGGGCAAAACTAACATATCACAGTTCCCGCTCTCTCCCTGTCTCCTTCCTTCCCCCCACTACTTTTCCAAAACACCTTAAAGTGTTTCGAAATATCTGTCCCCCATCTCTAAATAAAAACACAATAAAGCTGTGGGGAAAACAAAAGAAAGCGTTTTTTCAAAAGTGAGTCAGCTCCCACTGATCACCAACCAGCACATCAGTTATTTCAAAACTTCCTTGGTCTAAGGCCAAGCTCAGTGCCCCGGATTTTGGCAATTTACTGGGCAAAATGCATGCTGGCAGGAAGCCTAGCACTTGGAGAGACGTGAGCCTGCTGCCCCAGGAATTAGGTAACCTGAGCAGCAAACTGGTGTGGAAGTTGGGAAGCCTTAAATCTTGAAAGCCTAGGAAGTCAGGACATCAGTGTTTCCACGTCAGAGAAAGACAGAGGACCCAATGGTCTGAGCAGGTATTTGCTAGGAACCAGCCGGGAAGAAATGAAGCAAAGCGTCTGGGGAGGAATTAACCCGTCCAAATGCAAACTCCAACACTGATTTGAGCCATCATTTGAAATGACAAGACATTTTGAGAGCCTCACGTTTTTCCATTTTCAAGAGGAATATTGTAAATTTTGAAGATGAGCCATCTTTAATCCTTTTGATCTTTTGGATTTTAGTCTTAATTCAGGACATCTCCCTCATTTTGCCTATATAAACCATATATGCAAAAGTAATTTTGTTCGGCAACAAGTGACTAGGAATATATATGGGGTACTACATAAAAAATAAAATTAAAATGCTATCTTGGGCTGCAAGTAAAACTATTAAATTAAAATAGCAGTCAAAGTATTACCAAGCATTCCACATGCTTGCAACATTTGCATCAGCTATTTTAACAGTAACTTCCAGTTTTTCACAGCTGTTTTTAACATTAATAAACTAATTATGCTTCAAAGCAAACTTGTGAAAAAGCCTCAATATGCTTTAGTCTTTTAAATTAGGCTTTGATTTTTTTTTTTTAAGGTACGCTTGTGGCTTTGTTTATTACCTGAATTTCTCTCTCACATCTTGAGCTGAAATAGATTTCAAGAATTCATCCAAGAGTAAGTGACCGAAATCCACACAATTTTTACAACTCGGACTGAGCTTGACATGAAAAGGTAGAGGCCTCAGAAAGGTTACCATACTGCAAAAACTTGTTTAAATTGTATCAGTAAGAGATAACCAAACTTAAATTGCTGCACTACAATACAAATTTGGATCTGAGTCACTGTTTTATAGAATGGTGCATGAGGATTTTGTTTTCAAGGTTCTGTGAAGCAGTATTGAACACTTTTTTTTAAAGGCGTTGAATTGAGTGCAAAATAGTTTGTTTGTAAGCCTTTTAAAACAGTAAGTGCCAGGAAAGCTATAAAATGCTAACCACTACCCCACCAGAAAAGGTGGGTTATCTTTTCCATGATGAGCTAACAACCATTAAAATAGTCAACCTGCCATCCTTTAGTACCTCAGTCAACTGTTTAATGAAAGCCTCCCAGAGGGTGCTTCTAAAAAGAAATAATGCAAAAATATTTAGAGACTTCACAAAATCAGGGTTTTTTTCCCCATTAGTATCTAGCCCATTGGCATACCAACCAGCTTTTGTTGTTTTGGTTTTTTTGTTTGGTTGGTTTGGTGGTTTGTTTGTTGTTTTTTGTTTGTTTTTTTTTTTTTTAATATCAGAAAGCTAGTAGAAAACAGTCCTTTTAAATCGTTTAAATCAATTTTTCCACTGATTGCTTTACTGCAGCAGCAAAAGTCACCTTCTTTTAATAAACAGCAGCAAAGAGTTAATTATTCTTATTTCAAACAATAGTAATGAGTTTTTCAATGGATACCTCCAGGGATAAACAGCTGTATAGCCTAACTACTCAAATTCCAACAACATTCAATTCAGACTCAAATCCTTAAGTTTAGGTTAATCAGCACCAGACCTTCCTCCATCTTCTGTTTGTTCTACAAAGGACAGCAAAGAATTGGAAAAATCTGAGTTTGATCATCTTGGGCCATTTTCCATGGGTCACTTTTCAAATTCTACCAAGCATTTGGGGTGTAATTTTGTGACAGAGCTTCTGCCAACCCTCACGTATAAAAAGCTGGGCTCATCAATCAAATTTGGTGCCCAGATGAGAAAGCTAGTTTCTTCCCACTACTAACTAGTTCCCCAACTGTCTGGACGATTCTCAAGAGGTTCAGCTATGTACACCAAAGAACACAGCTCAAGCCTGGGGTTGGGGTAAAGCAAGACGAAACATATTGAAGACAAACAGCAGGAGCCAGACTTCCAGTGCTCAAGGTCCCACAGTCTTCCTCCCCTCACAGCAAGGAAAACATATTGCTAAGTATCAGAAGGCATTAGAAACAGACTTTAAAAAACCAAACAAAACACAAGACACTTCTGCATTATAGCTCACATCCATTTGGTCAATAATTAAACACACAAAAATGCCTTACCCTCCTCGTGTTTTCCACAACTTTTTGATCTGGCTTTCCGTAGTTTGGCGGATTGGCATATGGATCATAGCCCAGTTTTGCTAGCATGGGTGCGATTACAGGCATATCTTGCAAAACATCAGCAGGTATCTTCCCAACCCACTTCGACAGTGCTTCCACATTGACTGGCTTGATTACTTGGTCAGTAGATCTTTCAACCCTGTAGAGGGAGAAAGAAAGGTTATATTTTGCCTTCCAACAAATACTCGCTTCTTCACTAGCATTAAGACCTTTAGCTTGTTTTGTTTGGGGTTGGGTTTTTTTTTTTTCCCCCCTTCCTCTACTTTTCGTCTGAAATTTTCATGTTTCTACAGAGCTGATGGGAATTGAAGTTTTACTACATAAGGCTAAAACAAGAATAACTAGCACAACATTCATGCATGCTTTCTGGTTTGGGCTTTCACACAGAACATACTGAAGCAAGTTCTTCACATAAAGACGGCAGTGAAAGCCAAAGAACTGTTAAGGGGAAAGTATGCACACACCTACATAAAAAGCTGTTTTCCCACTGGCGTATTCCCACATTTACTGTCTCATCATCTTAAATGCTCTTGCAAGTTGTATTCTAAATTAAAATCCATGTGCCGTTTATTCCAGCCCACCCATCCTGCAACTGAACTCTCTTTTTTGGGTTTTTTTTTGGGGTTTTTTTTTTTTTTTGGTTTTGTTTTATAAAAGAGAGACCTATGGAAATGACAGAAAGCTATAGACTGCAATAATATTTTTCATATTCATTCTTTTTACTGATTGTTTGGTCATTACACAGTTCTTAGAGGCAAGTGCATAATCATAGCAGTGTCGTATGCACTGTATATAGAAAATAGTTGATGTGTTGCTCATTTAATCAACAGTCCTGAAGTCATTTTCATTCTAGCACCCTAGTTTTGTAGTGCGTTTTTGTTGTTGGTTTTGGGTTTTTTTTGTTTGTTTGTTTGTTTTTTTTCCAGGGGAAGAAATCTGGCATCACTGTGTTTTCCCACATTCCTTGCTTCTTTTAGATTAGAAGACATACAACTTCTTTACTGTGTTTATTTCTGAAACAGGCCAGCAGGACTCAGAACACGTGGAGTAATTTAAAACTCCCAGGAATTTTCACTGCAAGTAGTTTAAAACTTCTTTCTGAACTCAGAAACAGCACACATGTACTTTGGATGTCAAGGTTTACCTTTCTTTTAAGGCAGATTAAGAATCAGGTCTTTATATACAGTTTGCCTAAAGGAAAATGCATCTGCATTGCAATACCGTAAGGTAGCCACTGCAGCAGTAGTTCCTGCTGGCTCGATATACCTGCCTCAAACCTGATGCTGAGCACGCAGCCGTCACATCCACTTGCAGCTGCAATCCTTCCCAGGCCTTATTTACATCATGAAGAATTTTGATCTCAAAAAAGCTCTACCACCCAGAAACCAAAACTGTTATACTGGAAAGTAACAGTACGAAGCATAACACCAGTATCTACACAAGATAAAGAATGAGAACACTGAGATTCAAATAAATTCTCAAGCAGCTAATTCTTCATCTATACAGCAGGCAGAATACGAGAAAACATCTTCTGAGAAAAACACATGGACATTTCCTGAAATACTCCTGGTAGTTTCTGTGTCCAGAAGCCTGAACTAAAGACAAATTGCTCAAGACTGACATCAGTCAACTTATAAGAGGAACAAGTTTGATTACAGTCATCTAATTAACCTCATGAGTCCAAGAAGAGGTTGAAGAATTCTTGCACAGCAGACAAACATTAAATCAATAGCAAGAGGCATCCTATTCAGATGCAAATTGTACTGTGCAATGAAAGCCTTAAATTACAAGCATGTCTGCCAGTCATTAACTCAATTTGATCTCAACACCAGTCTTACCTTGTAACTCTTTTTTAACTTGTCATCATAGCTAAAATTCTTCCAGGACAGAGGAAGGAAGTTAATCATACAATGCTGAAAGGTCAGTAACTTAAGTACTTTAAACACAATCAACAAAGAACAAACCACACAGGGAAAGAGTCACCCATGGGGAAACTGTCTTGGCAAGCAGAGCCTTCACAGATTGCTGCAAAAGGTGTTTAATGGAAGCTGATGAGTAAGCACCTGACAAACAAAAACAAACTGTAAGACAACCCCCAGAATTTTCAGCCTTACTCTCTTTAACCATTTTTAGTAGCTCAAACGGAAGGCAGGAACTCAGAATGGGATTTGGGGACCAGGGAGTTATGACCGAACTTCAGCCCTCCTGAAGGCTACTGGCCTGAGATCACAAGTCTGTGCAGCAAACTAAAAAGCCTGGCCATTGCCTTTTTCATCTTTCTAATTAGAAGATGAGCATCTGACTTCACATCAAGTTAGTAAGAAAATAGCTGTTAAGAGCTGAGTTTCAGAAGCTCAAAGTGTCAAGGCAGAGGACAAAGCACCACACAGTCAGGAGTCCTTAGAACCAGAACGCTGGCTGGGACCCTCAAGAAAAATTTATCACTATGTGTTTGAAAAGTGTTAAGATTTACAGTCCTCTCCCTCTCAGAGACAGCCAAGCCCAAAATCCCTTCATCAAAACCGCAGATTGATTTGACCACTTAAAATAAGGGTAATACTGTTACAATGAGGTAATGGGCTTGGCTTATAGCCACCCTAAACCAAGAGGTGCTGTGTATCAATTAGCCCTAAATTAGTACACATATGGATACCTCTTCCTGAAGTAAACGCACATTTAAAGGTGTATGTTTTGTCCCACTATCATTTTAGTCTTTGCTAACAATAAGCTCAGCATGAAACATTTCCTGGTGATTAATAGCTGGGAAAAGATAAGCAGGAAACTACATTTATCTGCTCCTCGGCACCGATTCAGAAATATACTACACCACGTTTGGTCTTCTGTTGAAATCCTTTTCTGTCCTTTCAGCTAAGGTGGGAAGAAAAGTAAAACACGATTCATGGGAAATATTCTTCAGACCAAAGGAGAAGTAAGGGGGAAGATAGCCTGGGGACAGGAGGAAAGAAACATACAAAAAACCAAACAGAACAAAACAAGGAAATGTACCAAGTCCTGGCAAATTTGATTATATGTACATATGGCAAACGCTGCCTGGTCACTGCTTCCAGGCTCCCCTGCAAACCCACCAGAACAGTTTCAGCTTTGAAAGCAGCTGGTACCATGGAACACAGGACTAACCCCAAATAATTCTACACCTCTACTAGTATCAGATGAAAGATATGTATTAAAAATAGTACATTCTGAAGTAATTTTGCCTAGACAGCTATTTTAATAATAAGCCTAATAAAAATTGTTATAAAAGAGTTGACATTTCTCTGCATCAGTGGTCACCACAGCTGTTTTCAGTTAGGAGGCAAATGCCAAGAGCTATATTAACAATACTAGTTATAGCATGTAGTCCAGCCATAATACATTCCTTCAACAGCCACGTTGGCAATTACTTCAAACCACAGGTTTCCCGCTACTACAAATGCTGTGGTGCACATCCTTAAAAGCCTTGCAGTCTTTTTCCTTGCAGCTAGATGAAAACCAAAATAAGGGGTGAAAACACGGAGTAAAATAGAACAAACACTGAGGCCAGAGCTGTGTGAGCAACAGAAAAAGCAGGGATTACTAAGCAAATGCAGGAAAGAGTAAGGCAGCCAACAGTTTCCTCATATCAAGCAGCCAGGGGAACAGACAAAGTCAGAATCTTAAATACAGACTGTCTAGTATCTAATATCGCTATTAACAGACTATTGCATAAGAGTTTCTGACTCTGGAATAAGAGAAAAATGGAATCAGCTCACTGCCTGAAGAGTTCTGCAAGCCACTGGGCGGCTAGCTCAGCTCCGGAAGAGAAACAGCCTGCATGTGCAATTTAACTCTACATACAACTGAAAATAAAACACCTTACCCTGACCTAGAGCCTCATTCATCTGATACAGATTTCATTTGACATAGTTCATTTTTATTTCAGGTGAGTTAAAATATATTCTTAAACATTCACTTTCTGTTATTGGGTAATAACATCACTATAAGGCTCTTTTAGCAATTCTGCGATCTGTTTCTCAAAGCGTTTTTAAATATTTCAAGACAGACTTGTCAGATTTCTTTTCAAAAACCCTCCAGCAGTTCAAACACATCCAGGCATCTTATGTTGGACCTGACCTGAGCAGGCATCATGCCTCTGGAGTGGATGCTGAGCCTGTCTAAAAGATCTGAAAGTCTTTAACAGGTGAGCAGAAGAAGATTGAGACAGGTTTCTCTGTGCATTTACTTAAGTCTTTACACAGTAACCTCAGCCTTTGCGGATTATAAATAACAGTAGCTCATTCTGTGACTTTGGAGGTTTTCTACCCTACCTAATACCTTGCAGACAAAATGGGGAAATAATTTTATCTAAATCTTCATACTTACCCTACCGTGCCAGGGGCTAGGCCTATGTGTTGGTAACTTTTAAACGCACATCACATTTCAATATAGTTTATTTGGTATTTGTGATCTCTTCCTCCTGACAGTAAAAACCGTAATATAATTTGAGTGTTCTGATTTTAATATAGTATTATGAAACAGCCTGAAGCACTTGATACTAGGCATGTGGTAAATTAAAGCTCTGCAAAAAGCCAGAGGTGCAATAGACAGCAGTGGTTTGAATTTCCTTAGGTTATCTCTGAAGTGATGTTCAGCACCATCCTTTGGAAAATCAGGTGGGAGAAAGCTACTAATCAGAATACGGAGCTTCACTGCTTGACTCTTGTTTTCAGCTGAAAGAAGATAGTAACTGCATTGTAAAGAGCCCTCTCCAGTAAGCCCAAAGAGCAATTTTAAGTCATAAGAGAACAAGGTTGGTTATAACCTGACCCAGAACGTAACAGTCACGCATACCTGAGGCCGTGAAGAATTGTGCTGCAGCTGAGACAAGCCAAATGCAACCTGATGGAAGGAATACTAAGTCTGATGCAAGATGTATTTTGTTCAGCTGTCAGAATTTGATAAGCTGTGGCAGACTCCAAAGTTCTCAGTAAACTCTTTGAAAAGAGTCATTTTTGTGGGCAGTCACCCCCTGCTCTGGGCAAGCCCCCCTAGAGAGGCAGCCCTCCCCGTCCGCGGTGCTCTGCTGCACACGAGAGGGCAGTGAGGAGCTGGGATGCCAAAAGAGGAGGCTGTGACTGGTACAAGGAAATCAAATTGGGAAATCTCAGGCTCCCCCTGCACAGTTTCAATTAGTATCATACGTATATACACACACAAAACAGACATCTAAGAGAATTTCAGATTCATTGTTTTTCCTGCAGCCCTCAAAAGACTGAGTCACTGAAATCATTATTGAATTATAAAGGTCTCTTGCAACTGAAAAACAAATTTCACCACCTATTTCAAGGGTATTTGATTAGTTAAAAAACACCAGAGACATAACACTAATAACCCCGTTCATTTTCCATTATTGCCAGAGCCTTCTGAAATAAGAAATTACTTTCACATATCATCTCATGAAGAGATAATAAAAGCCTAAAGAATTCCATGAACAGATTGAATTGAGAGTCACAAGAACATTTTCATACTCATTTGTCTAACTTTGAAAGTTTGATTCAAAAATAAACATGAAGCCACATTTTACTTTCAGTAATCCATTTTCTTAATTTTTAGAGACATGAACAACTCCTTACATCCCATTCCACCGGATTTAACAGGAAGTATTACTTGCAACTGTATTAATTCAGTAAGGCTACCGAGTTTTATAGTATAGAGGTCCGTTAATTTTTAAAAATGCTAATCTGGAAGCTTTAAGGTAGTAATATTTTACTAGAAGTGGCATTACGCATAGTTATTTTTACAGGACACTTAACAGAACTTGGCAACCCCTATTTATATCAGTAAGTTTACTCCCCCCTCAGCTGCCGGTAACGTGATAGAGGTAAATAAAGAGAAGTTCACAGGCAGATACAGCTTGCAGAGAGGTACAACAGTACATTGCTTCAGGTTAACATTATCAGAAGGCTTCAATCTGCTAGTGAACAATACCAAAGGAAAAAAAAAAGGGGGGGGGGGGGGGCGGTTGAGATGCCTTCTTGATAGCTCTGAGAACACAGTGGTGGTGACTGTGTTTCTTCAGTGGGAGCGGTGATGTGAAACCGCCGGACTGTAGATATATAACCATTATCTAAGTTTTAAGTTATCTTTGTAGCTGCTGACTAATAATTCTATTATTTGCTTTAAATCATATTCCCCTACAATATATTAGAAAATCCACAGTGTCATTTCCCTAGGCATTAAATAAACAAAATTTGCCAATTTTTATCTCGCAAAACTGCAGGTTTTAAAAAAAATGGAATCCCTCTGTATTGAACAGTTTGACATGTCTCTACCCAGCCCACGCTGCTTGCTGTGCAAGGTGCCTCTTACTCAGAAGCACTCGGCCAGTGATGAATATTCAAAAAACAGAAGCCAAGGAATTTAACTGGGTATGCCTTCTGCTGGAATAGGGCTTTTTAATCAATATTTTAGAAACTTAAACAAGACAATCTGGTAGATGTCTCTGCCACAGCAAAAATAGGAAGAGAGATTCAAACATTCACACCTTTCCCCCCCTCAATATAAAGACAAGCCAGCTTCCATATTTCAGTTGTTCAGCTGTAAGTAGTGGCAAAGAAACCAGAGTAGTTTAACTTTTCTTATTTTTTTTTCTTTTCACAATACCCATGAAGGTTTTCTAAGCAGAGCTGGATTTTAGTTACTGGAAGTAGCTAAATCAGGTGCACAGATGGCACAACAGAACACCAAGAGATTTGCTTACAACAAGGTTAATTTTATTCAAAACGCTTGTCCTTTTAGGATTGCATGCCAACAGAAAAGCACGCCAATTCTGCTTTCTATTTTGTTGGAACAGTTTCTCAAGTTTCCTGGAAGAGTATGTTCTTGGCAAATATAACTTGAAGGCCATTCTTGCATTGACAACAACACTTAAGTTCCTGAAATCAAATGGGTGATCTTGCTAGGATGAATAACACCAGTCTAGATAAAACAGTACAGCTTTATTTTGGGGCACAGAGAAATGCAAAGCTATATTGGAAGTAAGGCTGATACTAGATATCCAAATTCAAGTTAGACTGGCCATTAATTAAACGTTCATTCATATGTTCTATACACGTATGTTAGCGGGACAATTGCTTAGTGGGAGCAATCCAAGATTGCAAGTTGTTAGTGAACAACGATTCTTATTATCCAGATAATATGCATCATGAATCAGGTTCCCGAGTCTCTTGTATACAAAACATACTATTTTACCTCTTAGAACAATACAAGGTAAAGGAGGAATGCTCATACTCACTTTGAAAGAGAAACACCCCCTGCTTTTCCAATCATTTCTTCATGGTGCAGCACTGCTTGGTTCCATGGGATGCGAAGAAACTTTAAGAGAGTTCTCATCCATCTTTCAGGATGCAATACGAGTTGTTCGTAATGGACCAGCATACACCTTTCAAAACCAACCTCCATACACTGGTTATACATAGTTTCTATAGCACGATTCCACTTGGTCAAGCAGTCTCTGTAGCTGTTAAGGTCAAAGCCAGCTATTGTGACTTTTCTAGATATCATGGAATGCACAGATGCACGACCATCCCGTACCATTAGAAGAAATTTGGCATTGGGGAAAATTCTAGCAAGATAAGTTAAGGATTTTAAAGCAAAAGGATCTTTGTTACACAAATACGGAGCAGGCTCTCCATGTTTCACAATGATTTCCAATAAAAACGCTTGCATCGCTGAGTCCAGAACCTCATCTGTGACTCCAGCTTCATCTAGTCGGATCTTCTCTTTGCTTGATCTAGCCCACATCTGCTTAACTGCCAGAATTCGCGGGATTACCCTGGTCTCTTCTCCGCACCGAATATCCGGGTGGGCATCAAGCATGGCACGCATTAAGGTAGTGCCACTTCGAGGTACTCCTCCAATAAATATTAAAGGCATGTCTTTGTTGTAAGCAAAGGTTTTGTTTGCATTTACATTGGAAGCAGTTCTTACTGTGCTTCTCACACTTTCCATCCTCACAGGCTGGCTGCGTTCTTCTATTCGGTGGTGACACTCCATAGCGTGTTGGCCCAAATAAAACACTGTCACTGAACTGATCACCAGACATGCCAATAGCAAGTTCTGTTTGAGTTTTCCAACCATTTTGATAAAGACTGTCACTTCAAAATAGAGAGGCCTTCTATTTCAAATTATCTTCTAGTTCACATGTCACAGGAATCCTAATCCAAAATAAATTAAGGTCTGGTGAGGGGGGAAAAAAAAAAAAATAAAAAATTAAGAACTTTGTTAAGAACTACTACAATAAAATCAACAACAGAAATACCTGACAGTGTTCAATAAAACTTTTATCTCCTGGTGTTTCATTAAGACTAGTAAATGAAAAATCTAAATGCAATTGTCTCATGACAAAAAGCCCTTTTGTTTACCCATAGAAGCAACACAAAACATAACAAGATTCATGACTAAAATTACTATTTACATAGAAGTTCTCTGGTACATTTTAACAACATTTGAAAGAATTCTACCACTAGATAGCTACTGTTAAACTTTACATTCAAGCAAAGACATCGTTTATATGGGACTCTACACATTAAAAAAGTAATTATTAAGAAACCACTCTTATTTACTTGAGATTTCACAGCAAAAAAAAATAAAGACCAAAAAAAATGACCACTCTGAGACAGTTACCTAGATAAAACAAATGAACAAGACACCCCATAGAAACCACATTATAAATCAAAGAATTGAAGCATTAGAATAACTCTGGCTTGCTGAATAGATGATAGCAGTATCCTGCTCATTGTCACATTTTCACATAACTACTTTATCTCCTGTTTTGCTTTAAATTATCTATTTCCTTCACAGGATATGAGATGATAATAAAAGATGTTTCACAGTTACCTATCAACACTGCCAGTGTCCAATTTTTGATTAAGGCCTTTAAGCAGTGAAGAAAAATAGCTTGCAGCAAGTAAGGGAAACTTCAATTTTTACTTGAAGGGAAGCTGTGATTAAAGAAGGATATAGTCATTAAAGACTACAAACACAATCCAGGATTAAAGTTGACTAAGATCAAGACTAAAATCAGTCTTGATTTAAATCAGAACAACAACCACCACCACCCATGCTGACTTAAAAGTTTGCATCCATCCCAGTATCCAGATAATACAAAGCAGGATATACAAAAGAAAACTAATGATTTCATCCTAACTTCCTTCTTCATTGTTTTCTTTACATAAAATTTGGCTCTTAGAGATATTTCCCTCAAAAAACCCCACCCAAACTCAACATAACCATAATCAATCATTATTCCATTGATTAAAAAAAAAAAAAACCCACCAGCTTCCCCCCACATCTTATGCAGCATTTTGAACTCCAGAGAAATGTTAGCTGAAATCCTAAAAAATTGAATAAATTAGGAAGAAAGAAAAAAAAGAGTTGAAGACCTGCATAATTTTAAGTCATGTAATAAAGCACTGCCAGAATAAAACATATACTGCGTTCTACCTTCAAATAAGAAGGCTTGGTTTCCTTTTAAGCAGTGCTGGTAAACTCGCTCTGAATATATGGTTACTACACAGAAAGGTGTACGGTAAGAAACCCATGTAGCAAATCAGAAGTCAACTGACAGTAACAGCAAGACAACTATGCTTTATAAAGCATAATGGCAGCCCACATTAATGAAGTTTACAGGTATAGTCATTTCATGTTTATAGCATGGAACAGAAAAATATACTGTAAAAAAAAATTTAACTTATGTCATAGCATAATCTTCCCTCTGGTTCTGCAATATCACTTTTAAATTAATCGGTCAATTTTAAACCCTTACAACTATTACAAAGGAAAAGAGGCAAACCAAGGATGACCACTCATCTATTTTGTGAGGTATCAATAACATGGCTTTCATTCTGCTTTCTAGTCTACAATTTCAGCCGTGATGATTATTCTGCAACAGAACAGTTTTTCAGTATGACTATTATTTGAATAAGTTGAATTTTACCACACCAAAAGCCACCACTTTTCTCGTGTAAATTTTCTTTCAAATAGGTATGGTGCTACTGTTTATAATATAGCATAGTATAACTCAGTATTTGAAAACAAATTAAACATGTATTAGAATGAAGGGTTTGTGCAGCTAACACATCCATTACTAAATATTTCGTATACCCTCATACAACTCATTTCCTCAAAAAAAAAAAAAAAGAGAGAGAAAACAAAACCAAACCCTCCACAATATTCTTCATCTTCCAAACTAAGAACTACTTGAAGACATAACATTCCCCAAATGCAAAAGTTAGATAGCTGATCACTAGAGAAAAACATATCAAGACCCAAGCGCATCCACTGTTTTATCATTTATATTAGAGTATCACTTCAAAAAAACCCCAAACAAACACAACAAAGCCAAACCAGCACCAGCTTTCAGCACCAAGCTGAAGAACACGCAGCACCAGAGGAAAGCCTGTTGACTGAAGGCTGAAACCCTCAGAGTTCACAGGCTGGGTAAGGCAGAACAATGACTCACTCTCAGCACAATTCCAGCTGTGAATGCAGATACACATCGCAGCCTGTGAGCAGGTTTCCTAAGCTGCCGTTAAGTAATGACCGCTCACCCACAAAACTAAAAACCCATCCACATCCCCAAAAAACCCAAACAAACAACAACAACAACAAAAACAAAACAAACAAACAAAAACACCCACACCAATCAACCACAAATACTTTCATTTGAGGCAGTAGCTTTTTTGATAAGGTCAAAGATGCTGAAGCTGCAAGACCATAAAGAGCTAGTATTAAGCTGTCCTACAGCCTTCTGTGCTCCACTCGCCTGGAAGCAACACCTGGAGCGTATGACTGCCATCAACTGTGGCAAGACGAAGCCTTTGTATGTGAGGAAACCAGCAGAGGAGCAGTCAGAAACAGCACCTCTCAGCAAACTATTCTACAAGCCAGCAAATTCCCTTCTTTGCCTGAAGTTACTCACGAAGCTTGGCGACAAGTACGACATATGGAAGCTACTGCCCTTCTAGCAGCTTGCAAATAAACCCCACCTTCTCCCTCCTCTGTATCGGTGAGTGCTTTGGATCACATCTGTCAATGTCAAGGATTATTACAAGTCATTAATGTTCTGCTGTTAACAGTAACTAAACTGACAGCATTTAAAAATCACAACAAGGCAATCAGCAATCTTGTCAGCATTTCAGTAGAGCTTTGAAAAATTGCGGGCTTTTACCCGCTGTCACCTGAGAAGAGCAAAGTGCCACTCCACCTAAAAGCACAGACAACTCTTAATAAAATACCCCAATACAAAACAAATAAAAAACCCTAAAAAAAACCAAACATCCAAAGCAAACACAAGCCCCTCACACACACACCACAGCCGTAAGTTGAAGAAGCTGAAGATGACTACAATGGTAGAGAAGGCCTTCAGCAGCAATTGTTTCAACTGACAGACTAAAATGAATTTCTAGAAAAATTTAAGTGTAACTGAAAAAAAAAAAAAAGTTATGATCTACAAGTTTCAGTACAAGGAAGTACAGCTAAGCAGAAGTGTATGTAACTGAGTTTTATTCCCAGAAAAGTCAGGCCTATGAGTCAGCCACAAGATGATGTTAGCAAAGCAAAAACGACTGCATCGTTTCCTTCTTCTGCACACACTAATTCTCTCTCCCTCCTTCCCTCCTCCGACATGCCACAGGTCAAGACCTTTTTCCTCAAGTTTCAACCAAGAAATCTTGAAGATTTTTAGCTTAGTCAAGAGGCAAATCATTCATTTGTATTTTACATTAGAACAGTTTGGGTTTTGTTGTTGTTTAAAGCATTCCTTGACAGGGAAAAAAAAAAAAAAAAAAAAGACCCATTACCACCCAGTAATAAGAACCCTCATAAGCTCTAGAGCCCCAACTTTCATTTTGGAGGCTGGAAAGGGTGACGACCGCCTCCCTTCTCAAGTCCAACCAGGCAGCTTTTTCCAAGACTAAATTAACAGGACAGCTACACTGGCATTATCCCTCTCAAAAAAAAAAAAAAAAAAAAAAAAAAAAAAAAAAAAAAAAAAACCAAACATATATCTAAAATATTTTTCAGTGATTAGCTTGTCCTCTGCTTCTATCTCTTGAACCTCTGGCTCAGATTCTGATAACTAGACCTCTTTCTAGAAAGAGCAAGCATAGCAGTTGGATTTGTTCCTGCATCTCCCCAAGTGTTCACAGTGTTTGACCTCAACACTACCAGAGAATTTTCTGGGAGAAAAGATCACACTCAGCTCTGTGTCAACAGGCTTGCAAGTCATCCTTCTCAGAACGCTGTGCCCTCCCACCTGTGCTGGAAAGCAGGAGCAAGACAGAGATGAGTAGAAGAATGGTAGAGTTCATACTTTTGGCAAGTCATCTTTCCCGTCACTCTGTTTTTACCGTTTACCCTCATATCCTCCTACCGTGTTCCTATGATTTTCTTTTCCTACTTAGGAGGTCTACTCAATCCCTCAGTCTCTAGGGCTGTTACCCCCCCATAAGGCTTTATGCAGTAGATGCCAAAACATAGACCCCAGAAACAGAAAATTCTTGCAGTTCAGAGATGCTGCCTTTCAGATGCACAACCACAGTCTGACTACTACACCCAAAGCTTGTGGTACACATCTGCAGAGGAAATTCATTTCACAGTGGCAAGGTAGCCACGTTGAATGGAAAAAAACCCTAAACGGTTGTTATCCATTTTCACTCTCTTCTCTGCTCTTGACTGTGGAAGGAGAAATGAAAATCCCGCTAGGACTTAAAGAAGCAAATGTCAGTATCTTCCTTGCCTCTTCTTGCCCCTTCGCTTTTCCTCTGTAGAAATAAATATTGGAAAGGCAGCAGATACTGAGAATTCTTAAGAATCATATTCAGAACAACATACACTTAGAAAATTGGAGACTGTATTTCTTAGAGGAAGTTCTATATTAAGCTCATCAAATAGTCCCAGTAAGAAGCCCTTGCATACAATGACTTTCCACATTCCATAAAACCTTTCCTTCAATGAACTGGTTTGTATCTGGTCATTTGTGTTTGTTCACTGCAAAGAAGATTGCATAGGAAAGCTGACAGTTACATGATAATGGTATAGCACAACACCAAGGAACACCACTGAAATATTCACAGTACACCACTTCCAGAAGCCATCCAAACTGCTGTAGGTTCATTTAGAAGATTGTTCCAAAAATCATTTAAGTATTCACAAAGCATTTTTATGCCTTCAAAGCAGCGTTTGCACAATCATCTTAATGATTTCCCCAAAGGTCGAATATCATGTATTACTACCAGTCACATAAGAGAATCTGAGAGGAATGTCAATGTACAGGACAAGCAAGCAAAATACTCAGCAAAGTCATCAAGTTTTTTAAGTCATCATGGCTCCCAAGCCCAGCAGCTGTTTTCTCTAGATTTCTCCCCCCATTAGTTATACGGTAAAAAAGGATGATAGAATAGAACGAGCAATTTTTATTCACCTCCATAAAGAAATAATCAGTAAGTCACCTGGTGGAAAGCATCTGGGATGAAAGACAGCCACCAGACCTAGTGAAGCCTATCTTCATGCAGAAGAGTTTGACAAGTAGAACGTTAGGACAAAGTTGGACAAAATAACTATAAGGGAATGCAGATGTGTGAACAACATTCCCTTATATTTCATACTGTAGGAACTATAGAAATGTCATTCACACACTTGCATTCCCTTGAACCTACGTGTTTTGGGTTTTTTTTTTAATCTAAAGCTCTGAAAAATTGTAAAGGCCAAATTAACCTTCACAGCCATAGACCACTGCTGAGTCTGAGGTTCCCACATTGGGGAAGACGGTGTACAACCATGTAATAACCCCACAATTTCTAACAGAATAGCATTACAAGGAGTAAAAAAAATAAATAAGCTTATGCATTTCCCTCATATAATTAATAGGTAAAAGATGAAGCAAGCTGTATCTTTTCCTTTTAGCAGTTAACCCACTCCCACCCAAAAAAATCACAGCTTCCTTCATAATCCTTCACTAGACAGATAAACACACACACATAGATATCTATAAATAAATAAATAGATAAATTCAGAAGCATTTCTACTTTCTCTGGATCTACCAACACCTAGAAGCTTTCTTCACAAGCAAGAGAAAAAAACACACCAGACCCCAAATAACTAGTGAGGCTACCAACGGACTCAAAATCCAACACTGTTTTTCCACCATTTAAGACCTCTAGAATGAGTTTAAAGTACAGCTAATTAAAATGTTCTGCTTCAGATGAAAGCAAAGAACTCTATATATTCTGCTCTACCTACACATACAATGCATACATGAAGTTATCTGGATTACATATTGAACGGTCAAAAAAAGTTAGCAGCATGCTCCCATTGATGCAAGAATATACAGTATTTATTAAGTACTACACTTACTACTGGAGAACAATGCAACAAAAGGAGTTTTATGGACAACACACACAGGCTTATAGCTGCTTATGATTAAAAAAAAAAAACAAAAAAAAACCAAACACAAACCTAAACCAAAAGAGAGGGGGAAAAAAAGTCAGTAGCACAGTAACAGCAGATGAGATGCTGTTTTGCGCACTTTTACGTGCACTGTGCCTCCTGAGAGGCATTTCAGCACTCCACTATACAATAAGGTATTTCAAACCGCTTAATAATACTAAGAAGATCTAGACCCACAAAAATTTGCACAACACGTTCACAATAACCATATGCAAAAGGCTTATTCTGCAAAACGACTTCCAGCTAAGAGGCATAGTAGGTCCAGTGCTACAAAACGATTGCTACAACGCGTACGCACTAGAGGTTGTGGTTGCAGATGTAAAAGCAGCGCGACAGAAGGATTTCGGCGTGCCTCCCCTACTCACAGCGGCGGAGCTCCGGCGGCCAGCCTCCCCCGGTACATCCCGGCGCCGGAACAAAGCCAGCGGGAGCGCTGGCAGCTCCTTAAGCGAGTCAGCCCGCCCGGAGGGAAACTTTCCCATTTACCCGGCTCGGATCCGCCTCGCACCCCGCCGCGGCACCGGCGGGCAGCAGCGAACCGGCCCCGCCGGGCATCCTCGGGCGTTCCCAGCTGCGGCTACGGGACCGGCGGTGTCCGCACAGACGTGTGCCGCGACCAGCGCGGCGCGGCCCGGTTCCCCCGGACAGAGCGGCCCCTGAGGGGGACGGGCACCGCACGGCCAC
>VXBH01008088.1:9254-63759 GCA_013400035.1 Rynchops niger | reverse complement strand
GGCCGCCGCCAGGGCCGGGCTGGAGCCGCGCAGCAGCAGCACCGCTGCCCCTCCGCCGCCGCGGCTCCCCGCAGGCACCATCGCAACGGACCGCGACCGGAACCGGCTGCGCCGCCGCCGCCACCTCCCCTCAGCCGCGCGGCTGCGGCTGCCATGGAAATCACAACCACGCCCTGATTGGTCGCCGGCCTCGATGTGTCGCGGGAGGCGGTTGGGCCGCCGCGGAAGATTGACAGCTGAGGGGGCGGGGCCGGACCCGGTGTGTCGTTAACCGGGTGTCGTTAACCCCTGCGGGNCCCACATCTGGGCCGCGCCGCCACGTGAGCAGTTGTGGGTGAGCCCAGGTGCAGCGACACCCCGGGCAGCGGTGCCAGACAGATGTTGGTGGTTGGGAACTGGAACAGCTGGATTTTATCATGGCTCCGTCCACAACAACACGCTGCCATTGCTGAAGAAGAAGGGGAAAGACGTGATTTATAACAATATTTTAAGGAGAAAACTCCTCACCGCCTGTGACCCACTGGCGTAGGGCTCAGAGGGTGGTTTTACAGCTAAAACCATCCAAAACCCGCTGTCCCCTTGTCCTGGGCGAGCAGGGTGGAAGTGCAGTGCTGCAACTCTCTGATAAACTGGGAAAAGCTACAGTTAAACATTCTCATAGACACGCAGATGGCAGGGAGTACCCAGGGTTCCCAGCTCAGGTGTCCTCTGGTGTCACACAGCTGTTTGGCGGCAGTGGAGAAGCAGGAGCCATGTGTCTACCACCTGTGCGAGTGCGGAAACATCTGGAACAGCATCGGGCTGGAGCCCAGTCTGGCTGTGGGCACATCGCAACGCCTCTCTGGCCCACAGCTGGGTGAGCGGCCAGGCGAGGACCGAGGGGGACTTGCAGCAGCACTTTGTCCCTGGAGGTACAGCTACAGCAAGCTCAGGCCAGGAGGAGACACATCTATAGGTTAAATCATCTCTAATAAATACTGGCCTTAGGCTTCCTTCTCAGTGCTCTAAGCAGAAAGACAGCTAAAGAGTGGGAAAATAGGTTGAATTTGACCTCTTAACATTGACATAGTGATATCTAAAGTCTAAATCAAACTAAAAACCTGTTTCTTCTTTACATGCAGGAGGTCTGGCCCCGCTGGCATCACCGTATGCAGACAAACACCCTGTGGAAAAGTCAGCACTGCCACAGGGTTATATCAAAGGGAACGATCCCGTGGGACAATCCCCACATTCATGTTGCTTGCCAAACAGGGGGTAAAAAAAACGCAAACAGCTAAAGGGATTTAACATGGTGCCAGCCCAAAGTTCAGTCCGGGAAAAGCTGCCTCTGCATCGAGCAGAGATGATCAACACTGTCACCGATTCGGTGCCACCGGGCTCAGTAAAGACTGGGCTGGCTGGGGACACCGGGGCTGGGAATCGGCACCAGCAGCAAGATCTTGGTATGAAAAGGGTGGGAACCACCGTGCGGGAGAACATCCCCTTTTAATCCCGAAAGCTCGAAAATCAGGTCTGACTCACTGTCCCGTCTCCCGGAGAGACGGTACGAATCCTGCACGGCTGGGGAGGTACCGGCTGGGCTTTGCCGTCATCCCGGCCTCACGAGATGCCGAGCGACGGTGCTTGAGCTGACAGCGATACTGACAGGATGCACGAATTAATCACAGCCCATTACCTCGTCTCTCATAGCCCTTGCAAAGTGCCCGTCATAAAACTTTTACGAGCCTGTTCAGGAACATGGTTTCCAGCGACACGACGAGCCAACGCTTGCTGCCCGGAGAGCCGATAGGGTTCTCTGCCTCCCAGTTCTCTGAGATGATGGAGAAGCATCGCTATCAAGTGGGGCGAACGCGGTGTGGCTCATGCGTGTTTTATTTGCTCAGAAAATTAAGCCAAGGCAGCCACATGAGCAGGTACCTGTGTGCAGGACAAGTGTTTTCACGTCGGGAAATTCTCTGCCTGTAAAGACCAAGTTTTGAGTCTGTGAGGCTTTCAGACGTGCCCAGGGAGCTGCTGGGAGCACGGAGAAACCAGCACCTCCTTTCAGGTGGTAAAATTCCTTTCCAATTTCTTTTCTCTGACAGCTATTGACGGGGAATAAATGTCATTTGCTCCCGAATGCATCTGGATTTGAACTAACGATTTAAAGATGAAACAGTCTGTATCCTGTTTCCAGTAAGTTTGCCTCAATCCATTAAACAGCACTTTTCAGATCGCTTTATTGGTTTTTCTTTTATGGCTTTAACTGTGACTCACGCAGATCATCCCTTTTAAAGGCTTCCAATCTATGGCAACCAAACAGTGCCTTGGGGAGGGGGAAAAAACCTGCCATTCTCCAAGTTCCCCCGTGCTGCTGTAGGAAGCAGACGCAGCTACTGTACATAGCGGCTGCCCCACGCTGGGCCCTGCTTTAATCTGCTCGTCTGGGAGCTGCGGATCAAATAACCCATCAAATACTGCGTCACGCAAAGTTTGGGTACAGACAGAGCTTAACTCTCGGCCGTGAAGTTGCTGTTGCCAGTGGATAAACGTGATGAGAAGCCATGGCACTTCGTTGCTCATCATCTGACAGTTGCATTGGCTGTTCCTTGTCGGCTTGTTCCCGTTTTGTTCCTTGAAGCTGGGAGAGAATTCCTCCTCGGCGGGGGCTCAGCCGCACGCATGGGGTGAAGGATGAGCCCAGGACCGAAGCCGCAGCTCGGGGGGGGCAGGGCTGGTGCTACAGGGCCATAACCAGCGTTTGCAGAGCTCCAAGAGGAACAGAAGCGGGTCCTGGTGGCTGTCCCTGCTTTGTGCCCTGTTTTCCCTTGTCAGCGGCACAACTCATGGTTGTTGCCAGTTCTCGCAATGCCGCACAGTGCGTCTGGGACCGCCGAGGAAGAGGAGGGAAGAGCAGTCCTGAAAGCTGGTGCTATTTAGGAGCCTACGTTAAACTTTTTTTTTCACGTTATTTCCAAATGTGAGCCACAACATAAACCAAACTTTTTCTCCAAATCACTGCTATGGCAAAGACCAAGCTGGACATCATCGCCTGGAGGGACCAAGTCCGGTGTCTGCATCCGCGCTCCCTCCTGGCATCGGGTCCAGGGCACGTCAGGAGCCAGGAGCCACCCTGCACAGCGTGGACTGTCACAGCTCCGGCAACAGTGATGGATTTTCCTCCCTTACACTCATAGCAAGACCTGCCCGGTGAGCAGCAGCTTTTCTGCCACAACATACGAGTTGCTGGGCCAGCACGTGAGCGAGCGAAGTCCCCAGCAATGCTGCCCTGACCTCTGCTAGCTGGAGGGCTGGCACACTCAGAGACAAAAAACAGGTCTTTTTTTTTTTCCCCTCCTTGGACTTCCAATACAATGCTTTTCCTGACACCAACTCCACTCCAAAAGTAGTCCTGAGTTCAATTCCAGTTTGATATTTAGAAGCAAGAGAAAGCTTACTAGTCCAGATATCCTGGCCCTCATCCAGGAGTATTTTACTTTAATTCCACCTTCCCAATCCTGAGAATGCAAAGAATTTCCCTCTGGCTTTGCCCAGCTCGTTCCCCGCCTGGAGCAAGGAGAGCTGAGCTTGCTGGCTTAGGCGTGTTCTTGCCAGAACTGTTAAATATTATTCTTTTTTCCTCGAATGCCTCAGCAGTGATTGCACAACCCGGCTTTCCGCTGGCTGTCTCGCACGGGGAGGATCTCTCCCTCGCCGAGAGGCAGATGGAGAAGGGTTGGTGCTTGTGGCTTTCATCCCCACGCTCACTAAAGGCAGTTTTGAAAACCCGGGGAGGGGTGAGAGGCTCAGCTGTCGCTTCTGCCTTGAAAAAAACCTCCCTGTTACCTCCGTTATAGAAGGATATGTATGGATAGAGCCATCATAGAAGGAACTGAGGGAACAGAGGGATTTGGAGGAGGATACCGAAACGATAAAGCAGAAAGCAAGTGGGTTGGATTTCAGCTTGTCCCATGCACCTGGGAAATTCATTTGGCCTTTAGGTAGAATTAATTCCAAAATCCCCAGCCCCTGCGTGTGCCAGTGCTGTCTCCCAGCCCAGAGCACGGCTGGGCATCCTTCCTCCCCGGAGCAGCCCCGCTTAAGTGCTGCGTTGGCTCTGCGTCAAAGACGTGCTTAAGTCAATCCTGTTATCTCTGCCTTTATGAATACGAACACAACTGCCCTCTGACAAGGGGAAAAAGGATGGACTTAACACCTCACTGACAAAGTAAACTGCCGGCAGGTAAACCAGCGCAGACCTCAGCCCTGCGGGTGCCTTGGCCAAGGGAGGACCATGGGGCAGCATCCCTCTGCACATCCCGGCCTCCCAAATGCCCGAAGTTTACCTTGGGCTGAGGGTTATTCCAGACCCCAGGAGCAGGGGCAGGGGACGGGAATACCCCGCTCCTGGCTGCACATCACGGAGCAACGGGGGCAGCTGGTGCCCAGCACCGCAGACGGATCCCAGCGGTGTCTGTAAGTGCAGACTGCTCCAGCAAAACCCCAACTCGGACAATCCGGGAAGACTTAACGATCCCCAGAGGAGGAGAAAATCCAAGGACGGTGTTCACAGGCCTCTGAGTTTAGGGAAAACAGGCCCCACAAGACTTTAAGCTGATGACATACCTCTGCATCCCCTCACAGCAGGAGAATAAGATGTTTCTGCTGAATACACGTTTCTGCATCCCGAATCACGCCCTGCGCTGGGCGCAGTCTGTCTTACCGGCAGAGCAAACCTGTCAGCCGCGAACCCAGCGAGCACGCTGTTTAACTTGGAAGGATGCTCACGTCTCTCTCCGCGTTTCCCAGAGGCACGCTCATTTTTATTGCTTTTCTCCGCTACCGATATTATTTTTCTGGCCCAGCTGCCTCACGTATCGATCATCTTAGCGGTGCAAAGTTTGCCCCAGGGGATGCCGGAGCAGCCGTGGTGCACTCACCGATGGGCTGGGGCACCGCTGGGGGTTTTCGAGTTGTATTTCACCGCCAAAGCCAGAAAAACCAAGCCCTGGGAATCACTGCGGGACCAGAAATGTGCCGTTCTTGGTGTTTGCCTGCAAAAAGCCTCATCTGCCAGCACTGGGATCCACCTAACCCACACGCACAGCACCACCCTGTGCGTAACCCGAGAGCATCACTCCTCTACCCCCGGCTTAGCCCTGTCTCGGTGCGCAGCGGTGATCCCAGGGGTCTCGCAGGGCACGGGCTCATCCTGCTCTTCCAACCCGCTCGCACCCATCCCTTGTTGCAGCTGCACCTACCCATTGGCCTGAAAACAGAAAAACTCAGCTCGCCTCCCATGGGAGGGCAAAGCGCGATGCATCGGACCTGGTTATGCTTCAAACACGCTTTGCTCTGGCTCAGGCCACTGCTGGAGGTGCAGACCAGGGGTCTGGGCACGGCTGCAGACCCAGACCCCCCCGGCCCCCATCACCTGGGTGCTGCAGCCCCGAGAATCCCACCTCCTCGCCAACTCCAGCCCCAGCCCCAGCTTTGACCCCTTGTTTCCCCAGTCCCGGCAGGGCCACGCTCCGTCGCCAAGCAGGGCTGGCTTTTTGGCTGCAAATCAGGAGGATTTAAACCGAAATTATCAAAGTCAGGAGAACAGGGACTTTTCTTTAGGTGGCCGCAACCCAGCCTTAACCCGCTTGTGGCCCAGAGGGGGACGAGACAGTTTCTGCCCCGACCCCGTAAAGCAGCTCTTTGTGATAAATAGCTCCATATTCCCCCGTCTGTGTCTGATCTCGTGTCTGCTGCTTTTTAAATGTGACAGCTGAGAATTGATCTTTCCACGTGCCTGGAGAAATAATTACTGAGCTAGGAATATCTGCGCGCAGTCCTCATCCCTCTTCTCGCAGGCGAGGCGTTTTAGGCGTCAGATGTATTTATTTCGCGGGGAGATTTCTTCCCCAGCTGTAGGAGCCTCTGGAGGTGCAGAGTCCTCGGGTTTTTCCAGCCGGTAGGCAGTCCTAGCCATCCAATAAATACAGAAGGAGCTGTTTTTCCAGTCACAAGCGCAGGAGTGAATACTCTCCTCTTTTACATTTATAGGCATCTTCCCGTGTTCCTGGCTTGCAGACAGCTGCCTATGTGGCACGACGGACGTGCGCAGGCGGAGAACTCGTCTCCAGCACGGGAACATCTGAGAACAAGCCCTTGCCTAATTCCTTCCCTTCCTTTAGGTTTCCCTAAGAAAAAGAAAATAATTAAAAAAAAAAATAAATTTCCAATATCACAGAGACTGGCTGAGCCGGAGCTCTTAGAGCATCTCGTATGACCAGCACCGCGCTGCTGAAGGCGTTTGCTTCCAGGGACGTGCGATGCTCCCGGATGTTTTTGCCGAGCTGCCGTGTGTGGCTGGTCGCGGCGGCAGGAGCAGAGCGCCGGGCTTTCACCCACCAGCGAGGAGCGACGCTCCTCAGAGCCCCCTTGCACCCGCGCCGCCCGTCCTCGGCGCGTTCCTTCATCGCATCCATCGGGACCAGCCTGGGAAAGCAGCGCCGGCAGCACGCCAGCCCCTAACAGAAGGGGGACACGCTGTTTCTTGCGGGATTTATCCCGTGAAGTTTAAATGGCTGAAAATACCCAGCAGTTTGCAGGATTAAGTCCTGAGTTTGTAAAGCAGCAGTAGCATGTGTGGTGGCCACTTAATGAGCTAAATATCCATTAGCTTATTTATAATGCCCGTGATACAAGAAATTGTCTCCTTCTGTGTCTGGAAAACAGTGCAAGGAGGTGAAAGAGCAGCTCAAAAACTCCAGCATCTAAAAAAAACCCCAGAAGACTGCAAAAACCCCCTTCCCAAAGACACAGAGCTCTGACTGCATCGGATCGAAGGCTTTCAGAGCCTCTGGTTCTGGTGGTGGCAGCGAGACCCTGGTGAAATCGCCCGGGCGGTTGGCTACGCTCCGTGCCATGAGTTTCTCGGGAGCAGGGTGGCTCGATGACACTTGGGCTCTTGCAACCGCGGCAGTTCTGAAAATGGAAAACATCCCGTCATCTAAACGCGTTGGCATCTCCATCAGGCGCTGGGCGCGGGCGTTTTGAAAGCAGCGACTGCACAACATTCATACACACAACCCCAGCAGGTCCGTCGCTCGTCCCTTCGTTAGCTGGCCAGCTTGCAAGGAGCTACGGAAGCGCAAAGGGTTTCAAAATTACATAAAGCTCTGAAGGAACATCATTAAGACCGCTAATGAAATCCTACATGGTGCAGCCCTTCCCTTTGAGTTTCTTACAAGTGGTGTTAAAGTTCACACCATTAAAGATCAGACAAGGCAGGATTTAAATCCCATCCCCACCGCGGTTTCTTGTTCCAGGCTTGCGGTGTTTTCATCACGCCCTGCCTCCTTCATGGTTGGGCTTGATTTGTCAGCTAAAAGAAACCGAATTAAAGGCTAATTCCCCCTCCGCGGGGGATGCCGTGCGGCCCTGCTGCGTGCCGGCTCATCACCAGCAAGCGTCGGTTCAGCAATTGGATTCCTGGGGGGGATGAGGAGGGTAATGCGATGCCCTAAAAAAAAAAAAACAACATTGTTTTGGGGGACAGCCTCACTTGCTGCATCCAGCACCCTACCCCGGCTGTGGTTTTCCCCCGTTTGCAGTAGCCGAACAGCTCAGCCCGGGGTGTTGCTTGAAAAAAACCTTGGTTTAGACCCATTTTTTTTTAATTCCCAAGGCTGTAACATTAGGTCTTGAGTGAGGCACGTCGTGAAACGGGTGAAGCCTGAGCCCCTGGGGACAAAGTCTGGGAGAAGGGTAAATAGGGGCGGGAGGAGCGGTACCTTCTGCAGAGCTCCCTCGTCTTGTTTGATTTCCATCAATCATTTATTTTTACGGTGGCCTTTCAAAACAGGAACGCGGCATTTAATGCTCTCTCTGAGCTCATGGAGACGCTGCTGGGTTTGCTACAGGGAGGGAAATAGCCCAAACTGAAAACAGACGAGGCACCTTCGTTAGAGAGGTGACGGGAGCGGTGAGACCCAGCCGAGAACCTGAGGGTGTGAAGGCACCCGAGATTTGCAACCACTGAAAAATGGCCCGTATCAAACTATAACTTCATTCTAGACAAGCTACGAAATCCAGACCTCCTTTCTCCCCATCCCCAGCTCCAACCAGCGGATAATATCCCCCTCAACTATAAAACAGATGTTAAATTAACAAAGCACTACAGAGAAGAATAAAATGCACCACAGAAAACATCTAGTGAAGCTCTGCCCCTTCATGTGAAAAAACCTGGGGCACAAAAAGGTGTAATCTCTTTTTTTTTTTTTCCCCCCCTTAAGAAAACCAAAATTGCGCCAGCGGAGGCAAATAATGAACCCACCCTCCTGCAACAGGACTTTTAAATCGATGGGAGAGAGCAGCCATCAATACGCCAATTTTCCAGACTGCGATGGAGAGAAAGGGAGCAGGAATGGCAAAATCAGGACCTCTCTTGGCCCATCCTGCTTCCACCACCCCCCGCACAGCTTCTCCGTTATTTCCAAACACACGCACGTAAATAGACAACCTGCAGTGAATGCTAAATGCCATTTGACCTATTGCCATAGGAACCAGATGAATTCTGTCCGGGGCTTCCCTAATACTAATTTCTTCACGTTCTCTCGCATTCAGCCCTATAGGAATATTCTATTTCTTGTTTTCCTAAGGAAAAAACGAGACCTTCTCTGCCAGAAACAGCACAGAAAGGGCAGAACTCCCCAGCCAACGTGCTGCTGACGCTTGTAAAACAAAATAAGAAACTTTCTTCACTCGTGCGGCCGTCGAGAAGCTTTTGCCCTTAGATCAGGGCTTTCGATTCCAAATACTTTGGGTTCCTTTGGGCAGAAATCCCTGCCTCGCTCTGCAGAAAGCTAACCCGAGGCGGATGGAAAGCGGTTGTTTTGGGGTTTGGTTTTTTTTTTTTTTTTTTTTGGTACGGACACCTCCACAACTCATTGCAGAGAGCTGCTGAGAGCCAGCAAGGACGACGGAAGGAAACCACCAGCGACCCAGATCTCCAACGTGCCACCTCAAATCAGTGGTACCCATATGAATGACCTCCCCATGCCGGCCTGGAGATGCGTACACATATATATATAATGCACATACATACACAGATACATATATACATATTTTGGAACAAGCTCCCCATGGAAGTGGTCATAGCACGACCCTGTCAGAGTTCAAGGAGCATCTGGACGATGCTCTTAGCCATATGGTTTAGTTTTAAGTAGCCCTGCGAGGAGCAGGGAGTTGGATGGGGTGATCCATATGGGTCCCTTCCAACTCGCTGTGTTCTATGGTTCTATATACACGCACACACATATGTCCATGAACTTCTGCCGCAGCCCGTGTTTGCGGCGGGGTGGCCTTGGCTGGCTGCCCGGCGCCCACCCAGCCGCTCTCTCACTCCCCTCCTCAACAGGTCGGAGGAGAACATAAGATAAAAAAAAAAGCTTGTAGGTCGAGATAAAGACAGGAGACGCCCCATGGCCACCAAACCCCGGCTCCGGTGGCCACAGGAATGCCCAGCCCCGGCGCAGGGGGACGCAGCCCCTCCACCGCCCACATTGCCCAACAATTTGACTTTCCAAAAATTGTCTGACAAGTGCCTTTTCCCCGCGCAGCGTGGATGCAAAGCGGCTGGGACACAAGCGAGGCAGCGCCGCTGTTTCTCCTCCAGCGACTAAGAAAAATGTGACTGTGCGATCAGCCCTCGTGAATGCATCGGGGGAAGCCTGCCAGTGCCTGCATTTGATTTCTTGCCTAAACTCCAGCCAGCTTAACGCAACATCAGCTTGGAAGCCATAAAACACGAGACAAACAATGTAAATCAATGCGACCAGCAAAATTTAACAGGAAACAGGCTGTGCTCTTTATTTTCTGGATGGGAGAGCAGCTGGCCGGCGCGGCCACGATTACCTCCCCGAGTCCTCGCACCCATTTGCGTGTTTGCAAGCAGGGAAAAGGGAGCTGAAAGCCCATTTCATGTAACGTGGGGTTTGGTATAAATCAACTGTATGTGCCTTAAAATTGGCCAAATGACAGAAAAGTCACAAAAAGAGACAGATGAAACGCTATTAAAGTAAAAGATTGGAGAAAAAGCAAGTGGCAGGATGAAACCCATGTCTGGAGATGTTGGGATTTGCTGTTTATCTAAGGACTGGCAGCAAGGGCAGCGCGCACATCCCCGCAGGAGCAAACGTCTGTACCCTGGAGCTACAAATAATGGCACTTAACACCTCTTTGGAGTATTTTAAGGCAGGGAAGGAGGCTGGCAGAAGGCTCAATGTCGCTTCTCCCTCCAGCAGACATATTCTTATCCCAGCCATGGTCAGTGCCGTGCTGGAGGGTCCCAGCTGCGCTCAGCAGCGGCTCCGGGCCCATCGGCCCCTTGGGGATAAAGGGGTAAAGCCAAAACGCGCCGGTGGGGAGGCTGGGACCAGGCGCTGAGCTCGCAGGAGGACGGGACTCGAGAGACAGCCATTGGGGTCAGCTCACAAAGCGCCCAGCTGATATAATCCCTCTCACAGCCCCATCAAAATCCACTAAAACCCGTTTCCATTCTTTTTTTCCTCCCCTCCTCTATTCCCCTGCAAAACCCCGCTCCGTGCTGCGTCTCCCCCCAGGATAACGCCGCGATAACACCGCTAACGCCCTCACATCTCCCAAACTGCAAACGCAAATGGGGTTTCTCCAAAACTAGCCACTGCCCCCGGGCCCGACCCGCCTGGCGGAAGAGCATCCCGCTCACCCCCGACCCCAGCAACGCCACCCCCCAGCTCACGGCGCTGCTGAATTTCACCTTTTTAGACTTAAATAGGCACTTCCGGTCCCCATCGGCAGCGCGATGGCTCCGGGCAGACCCCGTCCTTCCCACCGCAGCCTCTGACCGCCGAAGGGATCACAAATGGTTGAAGAAGGGCTCAGCCCGCAGCTGGAGCCTGATTTCAGGCGGATCGGGAGGATCTGCCCGTGTCGGGAGGCGGCTCCGGACACGCACCGGGTCTTTGGTGATCTCTTCCCTCCAGCTGCTATTTCTTCCCCACCCGCTTTTATAGGAGCCTGATAGCTCCCATTGGCTCGAGGCACACTTATTATAGTGACTACTATGACCCATTTAAATTGCGTTAAATAATTTCTCAGTTCATTGTCCTGCAGAGATTAGTTACATATAAGCATATTTTAATGATTAACTATTGGGCTCTGCTGAGGCCCCAGCAAAAAATGCAGAATCCGCAGCCTCCCTCCGTCCCTCCCTCCCCTCCTGCCAGCTCCCCATCACCATCCCCATCGCGCTCCTTCATCACCACTCTCGCAATATTTATGGTTTTCCTCGGAGCCTCCGCTCCTGGCCTGATACAACCAGCTCGGCTGGCCCTGGAGTGAAGGCTCCAGCTCCCGGAGCTGCAGAAAGGCTGGGAAAAAAGCTGGAAAAAGCTCAAACCCTAGCGTTCGAAGAGGAAGAAGCAACATTTGGAGGCTGTATCATGAAGAAGAAGCGTTTGTAGAGTCAATCATAGGTTTTGGAGTGAATCGCGGGCCTTCTCAGTGCGTTGGGCGCCCATGGTTGGACCTCGCCCTCCATTGCCCTGCTGAAAGCCAGCGAGATGCTGTGGGTGGTGGTGAAGTTACCTGGGACACGAGCCAGGGTCTGTGCGGAACCTGCCCCGCGCGTGGCTGATGCCGACTGTGGTCCTTGCTCCCGGCATTTCTTCCCACACAGGGCGGCAAGGGCCGGGGCTCCGGCAGCAGGGAGCCAGGGCAGCCAGGCAGGGCAATCTGGGGCTGAATTCGCCTTTTGAGCCACTCCTGCCGCATCTGTGCACAAGGAAAACAGCTAAGCAGCAGCAATTGCTCGTCCTCACGTGCGCAGACCCTGGCTCGGGCGACCCCTACCTCTGCACCTGCAGAGCGAAGCCCCACCGGGGCAAAGCCCAGCAACCCCCCGCAACAAGCCCAAAGAGGGTAAATCTGGTATTTCACCAAAATAACACTGGACACTCGTACGCTGCTCGTCCCACCTCGTCCCACCAAACCTGGCAGATTGGAGGTCCCATCCCTGGAGACGTTCAAGGCCAGGCTGGATGAGGCTCTGAGCGACCTGTTGAAGATGTCCCTGCGCAGTGCAGGGGGGGTTGGACTAGATGGCCTTTAGAGGTCCCTTCCCACCCAACGCATCCTATCTTTCTATGATTCCAAGATGGGGCAGCAACGATCCTGCTGCGGGCACCTGCCATGGATGGGACAACCCCAGCACCACGCGGGGATGAATTACATGTGGACACCCTCCACCATTTTTTTGGAGCACAAGGAGCATTTTAGGGCTGTTTCTAGTGCATCACCCAAAGTGTTTGAGCCACCAGCTCCGGTTTCTTCAACCTCCGGAGTCTCACCCGAGGCAGTGACACATGGGCAGGGGGGTCCTGTCCCACTCGGAGCAGCCCCACAGGGCTGGGAAAGAGAAAACTTTCCGCTGAGCCCACGCCTGGGGGCAGGACATTGCACAGGAAAAGGGAAAATGTTTAAATTGGCCTGAAGTGGCCCATTTCCACCCCCGGCCCGCTTGTGGAGGCTGCGGCGTGGGCAGCTGGGAGCAGCAGCGTTTTGGGGGGACTTATGGGCTTTGCTGGGCGATGGAGGAGGAAACCTGCCGGGAGGAGGCGGCTGGGTCCCGACAGGTTTTGAGCGGGTGTTTTCGGCGTTTCCTTTTCCCTCCCTCCCTCCCGGCCGCCCTCCGGCTGCCGTTCCCCGAGGAAGAAGCCTTTAGCCCTGCCGTGCCACCGCGTTTTCTAAGGAAATCGATGAACAATACAAAAAGCGAAAAAAAACTACCTTTGGAGATTAATTTGAAGAGTATGAAAAAACCCCAATCGTGTCTTGAAACGATCTGCAGCGGATGGAAATTTCATGCTGCAGCCAAAAAGGCTGGGATGGGGCTGGTCCGGAGCCAGCCTGGGATGGGGGAACGGGGCTCAGCCAAAGAAGGTGGCACCAGCCGCTTTCCCCATGGGACAAGGGACACCAGGTGCCCAGTGCATCGGGGTGGGGACCGGGATGCCACTTGCAGAGGCATCGAGGGGCTTGTCCTCCACATTTCCCCCAAATCCCAACCGCTTTCTGTCCTCTCACGGCATTTCCGAGCTCCCTGTGTATCGCTGTTCCCTCCTGGGGCAGCCGGGTAACGGAACCCATCTGATAAATGAAAAAATAGCAATTTAAATCGGGCAACCAGCCCCCTCAACCCAGAGCGAGAGCAGACGCTTGAACCGCAGCTGCCGACAAAAGACCCTGAGCTCGTCCCGGCGGGTGCCCCCCCTCCTTGACGGGCAGCACGGGCCGCAGTAAACTTGACCGTCCTTTTAGACCTGGCAAAAATATCTCTAGTCCAATGGAGCGCCCCTTTTTTAAAGCCTTTAGCATGTGTCCAGGGCTTAACCTTCACTCTCTTTATAAATAGATGCGTATATAAAGTGTGGGAAGAGCTGGGAGAGCACCCCCCCCCCATGCTCACCGCTGCGCTGGATCGTTGCAACAGCTCAGACTTTCTATTTTTGGATGCATTTTGTTCCCCGAGGGGCGTCTGGTCTGTAACAGGAGGGATTTGCTCCCCGAACTGACGTCCCGCGACGGGGGAGCCCCAGGGGCCGATACGAGGCGAGACGCGGGGTCAGGGGCCCTGGCTCTGCCGCCCCGAGACATCCACGGGTTTTTGGTGGAGGAGCGAAGGGCGAGCGCTGGGGTGGCTTATCCCGGAGGAATCCCGCGGGTGGCACAGGGGTTGCGGATGGGCAGAGCCCTCCTGGGCCGGAGCAGAGCTCACCGCAGGGGCAGCGGGTTTAACCTTGGGCTTAACGTCCCCTTCTCTGTCCCTGATGCTCTGCAGACCCCACCGCCCATCCCCGGGGGAACAGGTTGGGTTAATTGAGGCATCACCCACTCAGGGGATGGCTGACCCCGTCCGGCACCTCGACCCCATCGTGGAAACCTCTGGGCTAGCAAATCTCTGCGTGAAGCAAACCTTTACCCTTAATTTCACGTAAGCACCACAGGGGTCAGAGACCGAGGCCAGGACAGAGCCCAGCGAGAATCCGCTCCTCCGCCGGCTCCTCCACCGTGAGAGCAGAGCCCAGCAAATGCTCCGGAGGAGCTGCAAAAACACCCCCCGAGCTCCAGGAGCAGCGGCCGACGCGTATTTTAATTCTGTATCTTTTAAGAGGAAAAAGCCAGGCAACACAGAAAGAGCAAACCCGGCAGGAGGAACGGCCCTGCTGCAGAGAAACACAAACGTACCGGGTCCCCGACGCGCTGCAGCACCCAACGCCGACGGCAGCAGCGGCGAAGACGCCCGGTTACTCCTTTCCAGCGGGGACGGATGGTTTGAGCTCACCCCCGTCCCCCGGCGCTGATGTCCCAGGCGCAAGCCCCGCTCCGGGGCCCCGGCTCAAGTCAGACACCACCGTCCTGCGGCCGCGGCCGGCTGGGAAGCGATGGAGCGACGGGGCATCCATGACCACGCTGTCCTCCTGTCCCCAGAGACACCAACCGTGGGGATTTTTTGGGGTGAGAGGTGGAGGACTTTGCAAAACAGCTCCATTTGGTGTGGGTTTGGTTTTTTTTTCTTTTTTAATTCTTCTTTTTTTTTTTTTTTTTGTTTTTCAAATGAACAATGAAGTTTCTGCCTGGCCCCATAAAGGCAAAGGGCCGGGTGACTCCTGCCAGCTTTTCTCCGGCAGCTCGGCACGGCACCGAGCGGGAGCCCAGTGGGGCCGAGCACTAATTGCAGGCAGCGTGTCGGGGGGGTGAAGCTGCCCCTTCGGAGGAGGACGGGGAAGGGGGTGGGATGCACAAACAAGGGCTTTAAACCACAGCGGCCCAGCGAGCCCTCGCGCCTGGCCCCGATGAAGCCCATCCGAAGTGAGCAAGGACACCGGTGCCACCACCACCCTCCTGTGCCCAGACACCGCCGCGCCAGTGGCCTCCAGCACCAGCTGGGAACGGGAAAAGCCTAAATAAAACCAGAATTTCCAATAGCTCTGCAAAACTTGCAAGGGCGAGACCTGGGTGGCTGCGTAAAACCGCACCATCAGCGCCGTTTCGCAGGTGGCTGGGAGAAAAAAGCCCCTACGGCGGGTTTGGCTGCAGGAAAAAGTGACTCCTGGAGAGGGATCTCGGTGCAGGGCGTCCCCAGTGTCCCCACGCAGCGTGTCCCCCAGCTGCCTTGCCCGGAGGGGGCACCGGGAGGATGCTCTCCGACCCCCCCGGGTACCAGCCAGCGCAGCCGCAGCTCCCGCCGGGCACTGGGCCCCACTGAGACCGTTTGCAGCACCCCCGAGCCCCCCCGGCAGCTCCCTTCCCAGCTTTCCTGTTGGCATCAAGTCCTTCCCGATGATTTTTTGGCTTTCCCCATCTCTTTTTCAGATGTTCTCTCACCCCGTTTGGCTGGTTCTCAGGCTGGCTTTATTTTAATTATCTTTAAAGTTTAACAGCATCTCAGCTATCTTTGATGGTTATTTTCATAAACACTGAAGTTAATAAAATAAAGAGCCTTAATGCAGAGGGAAATTAATGTAAGCAACATGTGCGGGGAGACTCTTGCTTGTGGTAAGCAAAGGTTCTTGGGGCTTAACAAATGTTTCCTAAGCGCTCGCTGCATTTCAGTTGTGCTTTGGCTGCAGCTCTGATTTATTTTTTTTTTCAGCACAAGCGTTTCTTTTTGCTCAATAAAAAACTTTGCAGCAGGATTTCTTTCTGTGGGAACACAAAATATTTCCTCTGTCAACGTCTTCGGCAGCTCCAACCTAAACAACGCTGCCATCGACTCCCTCCAGGACGCTGGCCGGATCCCAGACTGCGCCTCCATAGCAGCCCCGTGGAAAGGGGGATAACATGACCTTCCTCTCTCTGGGAAGGTCGTAAAACATCACTTGTGGTTTTAAAGGGTGCTTTGGGCTTCTTTAGAGAATTCCCTGGGCTCGTCCGGGGGTGTGGAGAGGTTTGGATGCATCCAAGCTGCTGTCGAAATATTTTAAAGAGCTTTAACATCCCAAGGACAACCAGTTCCCTGCCTGCTGTGACCCAAACGCCCTCCCGTTTTACAGGATCTCACCCGGGAACAGGGATCCCAACCCCAGATCTCCCAGTGCGGCACTGGGAGCGTTGGGTTATCAATCTGGTGGCGAGGAACCGGCACCCTTAGGGCAGGATCCTGCTGCCCAGATGAAGGCATCGCTCCCACAGGCAAGGAAGAGGCACGATGCTCATTTTGGTACTCACCAATCCTTCATCTCTTGGTGGTTTTCCAGCCGCCTGCTCCCTTCCCGGCTCTTCCCATGTCTCCAACATCAGATCTACTGTGACGTTCGCTTCAGGACACAAATTGTGTCTTCCCTACCAACACCAACACCTCGCTGGTGCAGAAAGAGGGGTTTTGGTGTCCCAGGTTGCCCTTTGCAAACGCTCCCGCTGGGATAACGCCAAGCGCTGCCCTCCCCGTGTTTTCCTTGAGTCACAGATGCTCCTGCACAGGTTGCTGTCGTGCCACCGAGGTCAGGAGAGCAACGTCCACGCACGCCAGCTCAGGAAATGCTCCCACAGCTGTATTTTAAACACAAGAGGAACCTGTGTAATTTTGGTTTCCTGCATAAATGTGACCCTCTGATCGCCATTAAATAAAATAAACGAACTGCTTCTCCGGAAAGTATGACTTTCCCCTGCCGAAGGGGAATGGCCACCAGCCCCGCGAGGCCGGCATGCCGGCGCCCGGCAGCCCACCGGCGCGGGAACGCCCTCCTTTGGCCTCAGGGCTCAGCCCCCTCCTCAGACTCGAGCTTGTGCTCGATTCAGGAGCACAGACGTTCTCATTACAAAGTCACCTCCTCACCCAGCTCAGCTCCCCGTCACCTCTGCCACAAGCGATGGCAGCCACGCGCAGCGTGTGCGGGACATGCCTTGGTGCTGGGGTAATTCCCCAGGGGCGCAGGGCTGGGGAGTCTGGCAGCTCCTCGCCCTACGAAATGAAATTCCTAACTCGACTCCCTCTAACGAACCACCCCCGAGCGTTCGCCGCAGGCGTGCACGTACACGGTCGCGCCGGGACTGCTGCGGGAAGGGGACAGCCCCAGCGGGGAGCAGAGGCCACCAGCACGGTGGACACCCGCGTGTCCAGGAGGACGGGACCGTGGTCACAGCCACGCCGGGACACCCGCACGCGGATCCTAAAGCACAGGGAAGGCGAGGGCTGCAGCCTCCCCGCCAGCTCCTACTTGTTAGTACAGAAGGCTCCTTTATCTGTCGGGATGCACAAACACGTTAAAGAAGCCCCTGGGCAGCGCTCTGGGGTCACCCCCCCCCGCCAGCCCCCAGCGACAGCCCTGCCTGTGCCCAGCACATCACCCCCCCGCCGGCATCCCGAGGGTTTTTGGGGGAAAAAATCAAGGCAGAGAGAAAAGAAACAACTTCCCCGAGGCCAGTGGCCGAGCCGGCATCTGCTGGTTGAGTCTGGCTGCCAAACCAGCACACAACTCTCCTCTCCTTTCGCTGGCTGGGTGGTGTTGGAGACCCAACGGAAAGCTCTCGAGGTGGCAAACGCAGACCCTGGGATGCAGCCCCCTCCCCACCTGCACCTCGCCACCCTGCGCTGCTCTGTCCAGCCACCCACGGCATCTCCCACGGCCGGGACACGTCCCGCCACGCCGGCTCCCCGCTCCGCATCTCCCCCCCAACGCTGCTCAGCTGCAGGAAAGGAAAGGCTCTAAAGACAAAGAGCTGACCTTTGGGGACAGCAGGAGCTGAGTTTTAGTCACCGTCTCGTCCTAAAAGGATGACAGTTGTGGCTCAGACTTAAATGTCAGGTTTTGGTTCTGTGGGTCAGAGCACAGAGGGGCAGCTGCTGCGGGGAGCCGTGAGCATCGCCCACCTGCGCCGGAGAGGAGTCAATGGAGAGGTTTCCATGAGTCCTTCTCAGTCACCTGGAACATTTCAGAACTGCAGACGTTCTTATCGGCGAGGCAAAGCTTGCAGGGCGAGATGTTATCGGTAATTTAAACGAACTGGTACAATTGCAAAAAAAGCAGACAACTTTTCAGGCATGAAACACCTTCTTCATGCTGCTTCCGCAGCACGGCTTTTGAATCGGCCTGGCAGCCCCTTCGCGCTGGGAGCTGGTACCAGGAACAGGCTGGAAAAGGCTGGTTATGGGCAGCAGATGGAAAATGAAGAAAGAAAAGCCGGGAAAGCCCCATCTCGGCCAGGCCGAGGTGCACACAGGCTCCCCCGACTCCCCTTCCCCTTACCGAAGCCCAAAGCGTTTCAGAAATCACTCGAACAACAGCTCCCAGTAGCTCCCAGTTGAGACCGGTGCTCTCCAAGCCCGTGCCCAAGCACAGGGAAGCAGATTTCATGCCTAGGAAGCGAAGCGTGTTTGTCCTGGGAAGCAGAACGTGCTGTCGGCACGCTGCCGGGGCAGAGACCTGCCACCCACCGGAGGCAGAGGCAACAAAAATTTTAGTCACAGAAAACGCAATACAGAAAAACACGTGCGTTTCAAAACCGGGATCCAGAATAATCCCAGTTTGCGTTGGGTTAATTGACCCATGGCTTGACTCAGGGGGGCCGAGCACAGCCAGCGCGAATGAGTGAAATATTCTGTATTTCAGCCCAAATTTAAGGCAGTGAGAGAGAGACCCTAGGGGTTAATTTGGCCCGTGGGGTAACGTTAAGGAAAACTCACAAGAAAAACTGTGATTAAGATCACACTGAAACACCATCTTAATCCCAGCAGCATCCGGGGACGCAGCCTTCAATCCAGAGGAGCCTCTTCTGGACCGGCCCCAGCTCACTGTCGCGGCTGCAGCGCGCAGAGGGACACGCTGAAATGCAGCTCCAGGCTCAAGCGACTGCTGAAACCGCGGGCAGGGCACCCAACCCGGCTGAGATCTTCCGAGGCTGTGCCCTTCTCCCTCTGCCAACGTCCCAAAGTACCTGCGCCGGGCCAGAGCCCCACGCGCCCACCGGGAAAGGGGTCGCGCTGCACCAGGGGCAGACGGGAAGGGGGACAGGGGAGAAACCCCCAGGCCGCTGCCTCAGCTCTTGACGGAGCTGCCTTTGCCTCTCAGAGGGAGCACATGGAAACGTCCCAAATCCACAGAGGGAGGACGGAAAAGCGGAATGACAGCAACACTGAGGTGGGACGGGAGCCCTGGAGATCACCCAGCCCAACCCCCTGCTCGAGCAGGGTCAGCCAGGTCTCCCCCCTTCACCATCAGCTGGGAGGAACACGTATTTCCAACGGGATGAAGAGCAAGGTACGGATCGAGCAGCTGGAGCGCACCCCGCTCCCTCCCAGCACAACCTCCAAGACAGCGCTGGGACCTGCGGCAATCTGCCCAGGGCACACGCGGAATTCCCTCGGCAACAACTCCGCGGTGTTCTACTTCCACTTCTTGACTTCATTTCTTCTCCGGTATGACAGTTTGGTTATTCTTCACGCGTCTGGTTACAGCAGCTGCAGACAACACCCCTGACGCCGTATCGTTACGCGAGTGGTTAATTATTTTAGGGCACGATTCTCAACTGGCGTAAATCAGCCCGGTTTGGGGGACTTCAAAAGCAATAGCTTAACTGTGACCAGGTCAGTAAAAAGTTATGTACAGCACTGTTACTGACAGGACCTTTTACAAAACATTTGCATAAACACTTTTAAACTTCAAGACGCTGGGTAGACGTTATTTAACCCTTCCAGCACACCGACGCATGAGGCACAAGTGCCATTTCCAGGTACTACTTCGATGTTGTTTAAAGACATGCTTCAGAAGAAAACCAAAATGCCAAACTTTTGGGGGTTTTGGGGTTGCTTTTTCTAATTCAGACCACACACCTTTCTATCTAGTAAACGCACCACACAAATACACACAAACAAAACGCATTTTGCTCCCTGTAAGAAGAGGAGAGCTTGCCAAATTCTGCATTTCAGTGGCGGGCCACAGCCTTACACGCAGCCCTGCCACGGCGCGGCCACCACCAAAGCTGCTCAGCTCATCCGGAGGGATTTCTCACACCTCCTACAAAATTCCCCGCGGAACATCTCAGTTTCCAAGCACCTATTTCCCTTTCCCAGCACCAGGCAGGAGCGGCAGCTTCTTCTCCTCCCATAAAACAAAGCTTCTTGCTAATGAAACTTCTCCAGCGAGGACTGCCAAAGAACCCTAAGGAGAGCTGTCCTCCTTGGGCTTCTATTTATGAGACGCCGTGACACCTCACCAACAGCTTGAAACCTCCGGTAAATTCTGGTGCCTCGTTCCGCCCTCTCCCAGAGCAGCGCCGAGAGCACAAGAGCTGCCCATCTGCCAAAACCCAAACGCGTGATACAAAATAAAAGCGAGGAACGCCCAAGAAATGGGAAAGGTAAAAATAACACGCACCGCGAAACATTCACAAAGTGCCGAGTGCTCTGCCCTTTCCTTCTCAAAATCACAGACCAAGCTTTTAAATGCCCAACACTCACACATTTTTCTTGTACCCCTGACACATCAGAAGGCCGCTCTCTTCATGCCATCTTTCTTGTCCCCTCCAAAAGCTCTAGCAGAGTACATTTGCTGTGTTAGGCAACTGATCAGTTAAGAAAACGAAAAGCAGCCCTGGAAGACAGGCAGATCTCTTACGCAACATATGGGACACTGGAGAAACGGTATCACATAAGCAAGATGACATTTGCTTTCCATAGGCCATTTCTGAGTCTCGGGTTTCCGAACACACCCGAGAGCAAACACCACAAGGCAAAACCTGCTCCCGGAGCCAGAGCAATTCCGCACCTGTACTTACAGACGGGAGATTTAGAAATGATTTCTGGATGAAATGCAGATGTTGAAATCCCAGATCCCTTCAAATGTCACTTAGTATTGCATTTTTTGGGAAATTACAGTTTACGCATCTTAATTGAGACCGAACAAGCTATCCATGCATCTGCACAAGTTTAATGTGTGTATCCATCTGGAACGGATTTTGATAAAAAGGTTAAATAAAATAGCAAGCAAAGGGGTTCTTGTATCTTGTACGATACACACACAACAGAAGACAACGTGGATGTTGGCAAAAATCCATGACGATAACAAACCAGCAATTCCCAAGATGGAACACACAACTTCAGAGATCTGTTAAAATATTCTTGCTGGCTAAAGATACTTGCGATCTGCTTCCGTCTGCTTTTCCTAAGTTTAGAACATGCTTCGATAACTTAATTTTAGAAAAAGAAGACAGACAAAAATGTAAACACTTGAAGCCCAAGGCCACAGCATGCCAAACACCACCGGTAACTGGTAAGAGTAAAAATGCTAATTTTAACATTAATTTCACATCATTCCATTATATGCTCTACTCATCTCCTTTGTTTTGTTGCCCATTTAGAGAGAAAATATAAACTGATCTATCACAAAAACCACCAAGGACTTTTCCCCTCTCACACTATACTTACCCACCAAAACGTACTTTTAGTCTCCAGCCTTCGAACGCATTTAATGTAAGATAAATTATGTTCTAGAGGTAACAAATATATTTTCCAGTAAGTTCCTTTCCTCTCCAAACATCCAAAGAAGCTTAGAACACCGCGGAAATGCCTATCATAAATCCCCCAGACACTGGCAGTTACCACTCGCTTTCACGTATGGCCCAACGACAGCTCAGAATGCGTAAATTCTTTGCATAAAAACACAAAATAAAACCATGACAGAAGTGGGGGAAAAAAGTCAAGAGATTCTGATTCAAGGTCTTGTATCTTTTCTATAAGACACAAAATTCCCAGGATGGAATTCAAACTTTATTTCTATTTCCAGTATATTACAATAACGATAAAAGAATGGTCTGCAGTCACAGTATAAGACCAGTGCCACGTGGAACTCATGACTTATTGTATATACGCACAAAAGGTTTATTATAATCATCAATGCTTTCAACATTAAATACTTGATCCTGAAATCTTTAATCCGACAAAAGCTCAGTACACAAAAAATTCCGCTCCAACCAGGACAGATTCTCATTCTTCTAAACCAGATCAGGGCTTCGCTTGGGCGTTGACTCATTCATTTATTCCACGCTCGACAGCACGTTCACAAGACTGTGACTTGCCTATAAATACCGGAACAAACATTCAAAGGGAAATTATACACCTTAGGCCTAAATTTTCTTCTGCTTATTACTAAGAGCCTTAACATTTGAGTCCAGAGCCTCAAGTGCTGCAAAGTGATCCGACTCAGCTGATTTCAGTGGCAACGTGTTGATTTAGCTGATGATCTAGATCTCTTTTTTATCAAGTACGGACTGGCAGACATCCCTGAGAACAGTCACCCTACCAACACATCCTCTCAAATTCCACAACGCCAGCAGCCTACTTGAAATCCTCCGGCCAGATACCAAGCAGTTCTCGTACATCCCTGTATGCTCTGGTCCCTGAGAACAGCCCCTTTCACAAACAGCTCCAAAAGTTGCCTTTCTGTTGTAGACCGCATTCTGAAAACCAGTTGGGCAATTCAAAAGCATATGAGAGCAATTATAATTATAGTACTGCTGTGATAATGAAAACATTGCCAGCTGTATATAAGCCTATTCAAGTGTACAGCTGTTACATGGGTAATGGAAAAAATACAAAAGCTTCAGATTCTGTGCCCCATAAATTCTCAGACTGCTACATTACAAACCCAGTTACTACCATCCCTGTTCATGACAAAATGCCAACACAACAGCGTCCTTTTCCATGCTTTCTTGTCAACAATTGCTTCCCTCATCACCTCCGAGTAATAAAAATTGTAATACATTTTACAACGATGTCCAATACAAGATTAAACTGGTATCAAGTAAAAACCAGAAAAATATTAGCTGATTCTCTTCTGCTGGCATTGTTGCCAGCTTTGGCCTAGACGCCTCCTACGCTCGGTCACCTTTGCTGTCGGTTGCCATTGCCGAGTCTCTCTGCTGTTCTTCCGAATCCCCTGGAAGAATGCTGGTGACTGTTTGGAGAAGTGACTCAATCTGCTCTTCTGTTAGCCTTTCCTCGCTTTCTTCTACCATCTGCAGGTCAAAAAAAAAAAAAAAAAGCCCATTGTAATCATTAAATCCATACTTCCTTCCTCAGCTCCAAACAGAAGGACTTAACTAATTGGGAAATACTATTGCCAATGGATGCCAAGACATTGTCTGAGCTCATGATAAAGCATTTTACAAAGGGGAACTCGTAGAATATTTTCAAAAGGAAAGAAGAGCTCCATTGTTAACCACTACAACTGGCACTCCATAATGAGCCCCTCCTTTCTTTACAACATGGAAAACACTGAAAACACCACGCTCAAAAGAGGTTTTCCTCCCTGGTTTCTCCTAAAGCCTCTCTCAGCCTACACATCAGTATCCTGAGCCAGGCTTTTCATCTAGCTCACCTCCAGACCTACCTTCCAGACCTATTTTCCCCACATTCCTGTGCTTTCGTGTGAGAACTGAGATGAGATATAACCCGAGAGTGGTTACCGAACCGCGGTATCTTACCCAGCACCTAGACTATAAGTAATCAGGCCATAAAAGAAACCACCTAATCCTAGAGCAGCTACACTTTATTGGAATTTGCTTAGATTGTGAGATTCCTGGATATAAAGGCATATAAAAGGTCTGAGCAACACCAAACATGCTGTCACAAACCAACAATAAAATTCCGTAAGATTAATTAGGGACCTACTCTCACTGTGGAGCTGTGGGAACTCTTATATCACTGCTACCAGTAAAAACAACTGCCCTGATTTAAAGGCAGCTGTTAAAAGGAAAAGCTTGTCAGAGGACTGGAAAAGCATGCAAAAGAACTCTTCAAACGCAAACGAAACCAATTAGGATTGTGGAGTTTGTGATTTTCCTTTTTATACCAAGTCCTTTAAAATGTCCTTTGAAGCGCAGTGATTTATATTAATTATGGTTCCAAGTCAACGCAGGTTTAATCAGTTCTAGCTATAAATTGTCAGCTATTCAGATGCACCTTGCCTTCGAAAAAGCAGAGTGATATATTCAATTAACTTTTTTTTTTTCCTCAGTGTCCTGCGAGCCCTCTTTGCACAATCTGATCATCTTTCATCAGCCATTACACACAGATCCTTGATGAGAGGAAAGCGAGCACGCTGGAACCCGCTCATGTAGCAAAAGGCAGACAGTGAATATCCATTTGCAAATGACTGTTTCTGGGGACTATCCCGATCAAAGGATGAAATTCTCTGTGGAGCGGCTTTCCAAGTACGGTGGGTTCAAGAACCACTGTAGGACCCCGGCTTGAAGAACAGCCCTGGCTCTCATTACTGCCAGCTGCTACACGATACACTGTAAGTTAAAATATACTAAAAATCCTCCTAACGTTACCCTTCTGTGCAAGCAACTGCTGCAGCTACTGAAGTGGTATCAGATAATTGCCTACTAGGCTGCATTTCAGAGGCGCTCAGCAGCTTGACTAGCACACCTTGGGGCATCAACATTATACGATAAATTACATTACAGCGCATACATACACTCTTTGTTGCCAATACTGCTGACAAAGCCGTTACTCTTCAGACGACCTACGCTATTAAGATTTGTAGAGCACTATCAGCCTGGTTTTTGGACTGGATTATAGTGTTATTAATTACTGTTACACTGAACTTTAAAGGTGACAGCCCCATCGCAGCAGGAACCGTACAAAGAAAAAGCCCACAGCCTTTGGACAGGCAATATCGCTGAAGGCAGAATGATTTATCTCTTAGTGGCCCATGTCTCCTGCATTCGTTACCATCCCACTGCTTTCCGATCCTCAGAAAAATGGCCCCTTGCCTGCTTTAGATTTGATTTATTGCATCACATGAAGCCCCCCCTCCACCTTCCCCATTTAAATTTTACCCCTCCCCATGTATCTCCTTCCCCTGACTTCTCCAAACATTTTCTCCTTTAGGTGCTTGCTTCAGGTAGCCAGAGTTAAACACAAGGTTCTGATCAGAATTTAGACAGCGATTTCTAGATCAGCAACTCAGCTTCTCCATTTCGGGCAGGATATAGTTAGGCGAGTGTCTCATCACTGCTTCTGACGGGCTCCGCGGTGCCGAATGAGTAATGCCCCGACTCCCAGTATGAACCACCATGTTGATGTCATTTGTGCTGGCTGCACACAGAAGCCTGCAAGAGTGACAAACTGCAGATACGACGGGGGACGCTGACAGATGAGTTCTGGTGATTGCTCTGGCAGTTTAAGAAATCACGCTTTACCAGAAAGTTGATGGAAGAAAATAGTCTCTCATGTTTCAGATGCTTTGGTGCTGTAGCTGCTGTCTCATTAGAGCGTTGAGAAAAGCATCTTTAAAGACAGACGCTGGATACTGCACTGAGGAGTGGGTAAGGCGGCTCCAAATTCCCTTCTGCTGACAGATCCACAGTCTCTGCCAGAGGGAAGTGGGAATTCCTTAAACTGTGTAGCAGATTCGTCAAGGGCTCACCTCTCAGTGCCTTGAGCCACCCATCCTTACTGCCAGCTCTCACACCAGGAACCACCGATAGACAAAAACCTGCATTTAGCAGGAACGACAGCTTATTATTGAAGTTGATGCTTCAGCACCATTTTGCTGTGACACTATTCAAGAGTTCGAAGGATCAAAAGCATAAGCTATAAAAATCAATTTTTCTTCACTCTTCAGGGAAAAAAGCCTGAGCAGCAACTTATGAAAACATAAGCAATTAGGAAGCAGCATGCCAAAAGGAAAAATTAAAAAATTAAGCACAGAGAGCATGTAGATAAAGAGATAAATGAAACCATCCTCAAGGAAAACAGATACCAAGGGAAACAGGTCACTCAGAGGCTTATTTTAGATTGAACAGATATTCGTGCAGTCTTCTGATTTACAACTACAAGACAAAATACCTTTGCCACGTATAGCGTCAGGAAATAACGTCATAATGCTCAGGAGAGAAATTATGCGTGAGAAAAAGCCTCAAAGGCAAGAAGAAATAATTGTATTCAAGCACCTACTTTCCCAGCAAGAATTTTACCCGTACATGAAAATATATCTACCAAAAAGCCTTGCTAACCTCTAACTTGCCTGAAACTGCTCAAGCAACAGATTCAAACCATAAGCAGTCAGGAATGTGAAGTTTATACCAAGGAAAACAAAAATGCAAATGTTTTTCATAAGCGTATGACATAAGATGTTTATGTTGGCAGTGCCACACGCACCAAATGGAAATAGCTGATCCTCACAGGCGATGCCATGCGCCAAGGCTAAGGCAGCATCAACCAAGGCGCCGCTGAACTGTGTGATTTTCAACATTCGGGGGTTCGCGCAAGTAACAGAACTGGACAATGCTACAGGAATACAACTGATAGATAAACAGCACCCTGACGTGCAGCAGGACAAGCGTGTCTCCTTCTCAGGGCTGAGAGCAAGGGTTTTTTTGAAATGAACACAAGAGAAAGGCAGCAAGCCATGTCAGCTACGCTGCTTCTTGCAATAAATAATTCCCAAGTCGTTATTGCTTTTCAGCATCTATTCTATACCAAAATGACTACAGTGGTTTTGTAACAAACGTTACAGCGCATGTCGTTCATACATGCATACAGCATGTATTTTCTACGAAATGCAACTGCGCGGCCAAGATCAATTGAGTCAAGTCAGGCCTCGATAACAACTTTGGTTTCACTCAAATCACTAACAGTTAGTTTTTAAATTCTCATTGCCATATATGCATACGGGAAGCAAATTTCACATTTCATTTCCCCCCCAGCTAATGCTCTGAACAATATCATCTACAGGGCGACCAAAGAAGGAATCAAGGAAGGAAGCAGCAAAACTTCATTTGGTAACTTCAGTGGTATAACATTCTTACAGCTAAAAAAAAGAGGCATGTTCCACCTGCAGCTCATATATATTTTTCAAGCCTGAGTGCTTAAGAGTTGCTTCTTACTTTATTGATAAATATACCAATACACCCAGAAGATCAGCCTGTCGAATGTATACAACATATTCGGAAGGCAGCTGAAGCTACTGCACTGCTCACCTCTGAAAGCAATGCTACCTTTATTTGGTAGTCTGAAACCCAATTTTTCACCTGCTTAAGCACCTTGTACCTACAACTGTTAAGCCACAGCTTATGTATTGACTTAACCCGAAGTGCTCAAGAGGTCCAACTAACTTAAGTGGACTTTAAGCTTAAAGTTAGGCAAACATTTACCCAACGGAGAGTACGTCGAGAACAGGGTGCCAGTTCTGTTCTGCCTCTCCGGACGCATCCCTGCACAGGCTTTCTAACGCAGCAAAAGGAAACATGCATCCCACATCCATCACTGAATCCTGCTACAAGAGAACGAAAAGACAAATCGCTCGCCAACTGCAGAATTAAACGCTGGCAGATGCCTCGCTCAGTAACGTAACTGCTACTGGGATCCAGCGCTGTGCTCATTAAACTAACGTGTATGAGTAACATTTCACGACCATGCGGCCTTTCCCAGCTGCACATTTTAACAGTAGCTTTTTTGAATTGAGCACCAGGTATGAATTTCTCAGAGGAACAAAAGCACCACAATCACCAAATCAGAAGGTAGTAACAGAATGACATTAAGCAGTAAGTCACACTAAAACCTGCTGATGGCAGAAAGTCACTTTCAGAAGCTTTTAAAGGTTTTATTTACTGAGAAGGTAAATCTGAAACAGCTAGCCTGACTAGCAAGATGAAAAATTTCAAGGATTAAAATGTTTACTTATAAAATAAGTGTGAAAATCTGTACGTTCCTAGTGCCACGTACACACGCAAGCACAAAATATGAGCACAGATATATAGCTATATATACACACACAGGCATCCTTGTCTAGATTTTTTTTTACTCGGTCAAACAAGGACAAACATTTTGGGAATGTGCTTTCCCCCATTATAACCTTATCTATTCTGCTTACCCAAGTAAAAGCAAAGTACAAGAGACTTCACCATCCTCACTGTGCTTCTTTTAAGCTTTCAATGCTAATGTTTATCTCCTGAGGCACGATAATACACCGTAAACGTTGAATAAAGACACACTGAAGAACCTTAAAAAGTTCTGAAAGAACTGAGAAACCGTCTCAAGGATCAGTAATATTTGATGGGTAACAAACCTCAGCGTCACAGAACAGAACAATTTGTGGGTCAAAAGCTATTGTTTATTTGAATAATAAGCTAAGAATTTTATTTAAAAACTAAATCAGTAAACTACAGGAAAAAAGGAAACAGGGGTTCTGATGACTTCCAAAGCATTCAAGCACATAATTTAACTCCAGTGTAGGAGGTACATGTTTTATGAGAAAATGACTGCTATTTCCTCCTCTGAGCAGTAACTTGAAATTGTTCAGCATCAACATGCTGAAAGAAAAAAAAGCGCATAAAAAAGGAGTAAAATAAAAGACTGAATTACTGGATTAACGTCCCTCAAAGATAATTAACAAAGTATGCAAAGTGGGAATCAAAATATATTGTTGAGAATATAAAATGTTTAAATCCTCAAACATCTTCTGTTTTCCAGAAGAATACTTTATGTTATTATTTGCTATTCAACAATAAAAGACAATCTGCCAGGCTGGTTATGCAGAGCACACATCACAAGGTACAAAGCTCCCTGCGATGGAAATTTAGTTTGAAAAAGCACAGAATTAAAACCTACTTTTCCATTCAGATCGAAAAATGTAGAGCAATTTGTTAGTTAGAAAAGAGTATACTTAATCTTCCAACCCATCATGGTACAGCATCGAATAAAGCTGGACCACTGTCATGGTTAGATCAACATCACGGTCTTTTTTTTTTTTTTTTCTTCCTTTGTGAACCACTGAGCCAGGAACAACATATGTTAAAGATTAAAACAGGAGGTCAAGATAGCTGCAATGTGTACAGTGTTTTACCCTGTGGGACGCGAATTAGAATTTCATGCTCCTTTTGTTGCTATTGTTGTTTGCAAATAAATCCTGGCACACAGTCCAGAAAAGACAAATATGAACAATACAGCAATTCACGCATCAGGACTTACAAAAGAACCTGAGATCAAAAGATCACACCATAAATTTGCTTTGTAGCTTAAATATAATTTTATCAAAAATGGTTTATTTTTTGCATGCAACTAAAGACAGAGAATTTTATAGACGGAAAGTAAAAAACCAAAAAGCTGGAACGCCAAAAACCGCGACAAGCAGCAGTAAACGTAACCATCCTCTCACATCAGCTGTTAAAAGCCCGTCCAGTAAATCTGACTGCGTTCCAGGGACAGGCGGCACTGAATAAAAACCGGAGACATCAAAACTATTCGAGCAAGTGAGAGACAGAGATATGAAGTGGTTAGAAGTTTTCATCATCATTTATTTCTGCTATCAATCCCAGGAGTGACTTAAAGCTTTTGAGCGGCAGGGGCAAGTTCAATGAACAGAAAATCAAGGCAATTTTAGACCTAAAATTCACTTCTCTGTAGGTTGTCTCTCATCCATCGGCTGCAGTGAACGGACGTGCCTGCACGAAGTCTGTCTATGGGTAATCTTCTCCCTACCGACATCAAAGAAGAAAATGCTGGGCGCCTCGGTGGCTTTGCATTATTTTATACTCAAAGATGCTTGGAGAATACAGAGGTTTTCTGTGTTCAAAGACGTGGCACTGCTACTGTCTCCTTCCCCTGTCCTCACCAGAAACCAAAATGATTCAGGACAGCAATCCAACACCAAAATCATTTCCTCTGTATTTCACTAACAAAAATGGCCTGCAGTTTCCTAGCAGTTATTGAGCTCAAAAGACTTCAATGTGCTTTGATGAAAGAGTAAGTGTACCGCAATTTTGGGGAGGCTTAATTTAACGCAGTGTTAACAAACCAGTCAACCTAGTTTACTGTAATACTAGTTTTGGAGAAACTTGCCCTGGGAATTACAGGGGTACCGCAAAGGAACAGAAGTAACTGCATCCCCAGTATTTCCATGATGATACAAATTCAGGCTAGTTCCCAAATCTACGAATATTATGTTTTTCACTAGCTGCTTTTGATCATTAGAGAAGGGTTACGTATCAATAACGGACTGATACTGAACTCAAATGCCGTACCTGTATTCTCTAAGTTTTAGCAATGAGTTTTATCTAACTTCGACATTACAAAATTTGGAATATCTGAAGTAAAACACTCTACAGAAACCTGACTTCTAATATAAAGGCCCAAATTTCTTAGATTTGCCTCCTGGATTTCAAACATGACACAGGAGCAAAAGTATTTTCAATATTTGATGGATAGGTAAGATAATGAGGAATTAGGTAGGATAATGACGGGAAGAGGAGAAAGACAGACAAAACCACACAGTCACCTGAAAGCAGCAAAAGATTACCGCATTTAAAGAAGGGGAAAAAAAGACCGTATATGGCCTATATATAATAAATCTGTGTCTAAACCCACACAGCTAACAAAGGTATGAGATAGGCTCTACACCACCGCTTATGAATAACTTCCTAAGCAAAACTCACAAAGCCTTAATGCTCTTGGTTGGGTTGATGATTGACACTGATCTCTTCAATCACAAAACACAGTATTAATTCCTCAGCTAGAAGCATTTTTTTTATGAGACGCCTTCAGCATTACACTGTCTACTCCTTGGCTATGAAAGAATAATAGTCCTACTGGTTCCTCTTTAATCCTTCCCTTTTTTTCAGCAAAATATGATGCTGTTACTACATAGTTTGATTTCAGCATAAGATTATAAACAGATGTTCTTAATGTAAGAGATCCTTATTACAAGAATATCCTTATTAAAATAATCTCTTTATTACCACAGGATTTTGTACTCCTAAAGAGATACTTCAGAGAATATAACCGTCTATTTCTATTTGGCAACAATCCTGCTTTACACCAGAATTATGCTTAACGGATTGACAATGGCTACTTTCCATCAGAAAGTCTGTTTGTATCCATTTCTCATTCTGCACCACTGCTCAAAATTCCATACCAGTCATTACTTTTCAGCGTGTTCAGTTTTACTGGAACATAAAACCCTGACATCAAAACAACCATGTCATCACAGCTGTCAAAAAGTGATGTCCTTGATTACGGAGCAGCAGCAAAAAGACTCAGGTTAAACGTATTTTTAGTCGCGATACTGTAACTAACCTTTCACGAGCGCATCGGGCATTTTCACTATGTGACACTGAAGCAAACAGAGGTGGAGGATCTGCCTGGGAGAAAGACGGGCAAGTCCCTGAGGAGGTCTCAGAGAGGAAGCAGAGTGGATTTGAAACCGTGACCGTAAAGACGAGCATAAAGGGATACATTCAATCACTGACCATGAGAAAGTAATTATTGAATTGATCTTCAAGGCTAAAGCTGCTTTCATTTAAGCTTTGAACAGTCAGGAGCGTTGTTACTCACCAGCTGTATTTCAACTGCTGTCACAGGCCTGTGGTTAAGCAACTGCAGCTTTTCTGCCCTGTTTAAAAGCGAAGCGTAAAACAATCCGCATTACCATATAATTTGAGGATCTTCCAAAATGCACTTTGCATTTGCAAAAGGCAAATACATTTCTGACAGTTTAGTTTCTGACTGGGTTTGCAGTGTGGTTTAATTGCCACGATAATTTGGGTATTTTAAATACAGGACTTCCTTGTGCGTTTAGACATATAGCTGCTGCCATCTCTAGTCTAAGGTGGGAAGGCAGAGGACCTTAGACCGTTACTGTACAAGTATTAATTAACACGCACTGTTGCTTTGTTAAATGCTGAACAACTTGTCAAAGATCACGGAGTCTTTTGCCAGGAACACACAACCACAAGAACAATTATCATACCTAAGAAGTTACAACTCATTAGCCAAAAGGCAATAACTTGTTTATTCTTTTAGCCCATTGCAAATACAAAGTTAAAAGAAAAACAACAACAAAAAAAACCAAATAAAAACCAGCTTGAAACCACTTGGTGTCTCATGTACTCTCTACACCCCACAGAGTTTAAGCCAATGTATTTTTCACAATTATAATAGGCCGAGGCCACGCTGTTACACATGTCTCTTTGGGCAAAAACGTCTCTTCAGCCCTGTTCCCACACAAACCTACCCTTCTGCTCTGTTTCTACAGCTCTTGGGCACCAGGCAGCAAACCAGGTGGGGGGCTGAGCTGGACGTAGAGATCACCAACCTCTTCTTCCGTGGTTGTTTTTGACTTGATTCGCAGCACAGTCGCACAAAGACTGGCACGACCACAAGCAGCGAGGCAGCAAAGATACAGAAAATGTCAAAGAAACCCCCAACCACCACCCTCCATCAGTGCCTGCGCTGTAAAGGTATGGTCACTTATTGTGGTTTAAAAGATGAGTGATAACTCATTAATTTACAATAATTCAAACACTTCTGACTACCATTCTGCACCCTAAGGCGGAGAGAAAGGGATTCTGCGCGTTCGGATGTGGAGCCCGGTGCCTCCAGCACAACGGCACTTCAATCGATATTACCTCCTTTTGTTTTGAGTTTAGGTATGAACCACATTGCATCCGTATTTTTAGCAGTTCAAATTCCATTCCCCTCTGCCGACAAGGAGAAGTCAGCAAAATTTGTCTGATGCTGTACTTAAACACGAAGCACTTTAATATTCAGGGAGACAGTTTAGCACCGCTGAAGCCAGCGGCAAAACCCCCGATACGTTCAGAACCACCACTGAGCTCACCCAGCACCACCGCCCTTCTGGCTTCGTTTTAACCAAACAGCTATTAGCTCCACTTTTTCATCAAGAAATCACAAGATCTCACAAATACCCATTAAAACACTTTGATCATTACAACAGAAATAAAAGGGTGTGAGGGAGACAATTTCATTGACATTTAAAAATAATTTTTTTTGGGGGGGGGGAGATGTGATCAAACAAGTATGTTAATTAAATTCAAACCGTAACATTTAGGCAATAGCCAATAGCTCTGCAGCCAAAAATTATTAATTTTACACTCTAAATACAAATAATTCTAAAACCAAAGTAAAAACAGCTGTCACATGCCAGTAATGCATATTTCATTAATTTCAGAAGCCCAAAACATTAACATTGACCACATAATAGCAGCATGGCCAACGATCCGAGCTGATCTTTGTGCTTGAGAACAGAAAAGCACAATAATACAACACTCCTAAAGACAGAACAGATGTTTCAAAGGGCATGTGAAGCAGTAACAAATGCACATTTATAATAAAAACTTGCAATTACAGTGTAATAATAATAGATACAATGAGTAAACAAACTGGAACATACATTTTTTGTGGGGGAAAAATCTTGAATTATTATTATTATCATTATGACGTACAGCAACCATCTATTTTATCGCAGACATTGACGCGTTAAAGTGAGAAACAACAGTTAACACGCACGATCTTCCAGTCTACGACACAGTAGTAAACTACGATTTTGAAGAATAAAAGCTTGGAATTTATTATTATTTAAAAGGCATCTTTAATGCCTTATTCACACTGATTCTGGAGCTTCCCCCTGGTTTACTGGGCCCGTGGATGGCGTTCAGGAGAACCCGGATGCTGTAATTCACAGCCCCGAGCTCTCCCTTGCAGGCGTTCACAACCAACAGGTCAATGTCTGCGTGGCTGGAGAGACTTCAGAGACACCGCCTCGCGCCAAGGGGCGTCTGACACTGGCTGCCCTTGAAATCCAGCACCAGCTAACAGCTCCTAACATTGTCAGGCAGTTCAGTACCCCATCATTCACGTATGCACACCGGCAGGTGTTCAAAGACCAGGGTGTTGAGACTTCTCAAGAGGAGCCTTCGAAGGCAACGCGTTGCTCTGGTTGTGCACGTGCACACACGTGTATGCGTCCAGAGACTGAATGTCACACTTAAGGCGGCAGGCAGCTGACTCCATTTAGCCACCAAACACACCAAATGAGCAGCACCAGCATAAAATTTTCCAGGCTGATGTGGCCTGAAGGAAAAAAAACACTGTATTACCACAGACTGGGGGATCTACCAGACCCCCTTCAGCTAAAACGTCCGTGACCGCAAGTGACGTAGCGGTGGGAACAGGACTACGGGAGACCATGGCTCAGTGAAGACAAGGGCTTTGCTGATCGCAGACGTGGGGATTCAGTATAGCAGAGGGTTTTGTGATGTGTATTCGCAGCCCCTAAGAACAGAAAATCGTTCCGAAGAGCTGACACACTGACTGTCTGTTGTTTTTAGATCCAGCCTGCTGGTAACAAAACCAAAATCCTAAAAAAAAGAACGTTTTTTAATTGTTCCATCTAGTCCCTGAGCCACCATTTTTATAAAATGCTGGAAAATAATTTTAATCACGACTTTCAGCTTCAAAAGAAAAGCACGCCCTTTTGAAAAAGGCAGCATTTGTGAAATAATAACAACTCACAACAGGAAGCTCCAAGAAATCCTCCTATAAATTCATTTACCATTAAAAAGCCTGCATAATTCAACATCTTGAATTTACATGTACTTTACAAATGTACCTATTTTTTTTTTCCTTTCTCAAATTCAAAATTGGAGAAGGGGATAAGGAATTAAACTTTATAAAGGAGAAAAAAAAAAAAAGAAGAAAACTCCATTTTAGTCAACCACAGAACTGTGCAAAATGACTGTTTAAAAAATGAGCTCAAACAGTTTGGGTACCACCCTAGCCTTTTAATCTTCTTTTTTACTTCTACAGGACCACATCAGAAGATTTTTCTCAATCTTCAGGAAAAGCTTGCAATAAAGTGACATTTGGCACCTGGGTGAACGCCAACAAGAGTAGCAGATTGCACATCGATTTCAGCTTTCACAGCTAAAAAGATTATTTTTGCTGAAGAACAGGAAGATATTTCTACCTGCGCATCAGCCCTTCCAAGCAGGGCCATCAACTTACTCCTTAAAAAAAAACCAAAAAAATTGTTCTTAAAGCAAATAATTTAACAGCGGTTTCAATGCGTTTTCTAAGAAACACCAACAATCACATTAGTTACTTGAGCTTGCCCACACTTATTTGTATGTAGCAGCAAGGGTCACTATTCCTATTTTACAGGCAGTAAGACTGACAGGGAACAATTAAGCAGTCACTGCTTTAAAGGTGTTGGGTTTTGGAGGTGTAAGAACAGGGAAGAGATGTGGCGTAGGAGAAGAAAAGGCCCTTGAGACAGCACATCGCAGCAGACGTTGCTCTGGAGGCTCCACTAAATAGTGCTGAAAAGGACCAGCCAGACCTCGGCCTTCCTCTTGGAGATTCTCTAGGGCCCTGAAAAGGATCCCTCCTTGCGTTCATCCAAGGCACATCCAAGCTGCAAAAACACAGGAGGATCCTGGAGAGAAGGTCCTTTGTGTCAATTACGGTATAAATCAGTACTTAAATGCTATTCCCACTGTAGCGACCATGCTCTCCTCCCGCAGAATAACTGTTCACATTTCTCCTCCCTCTCCTGTTAACAACCCCTTGGCAGCCCAGGGTTTGGGCTTAAATTCTGAATGCTGGGATTTTACAGGCGACACAAAGGAATCGGAATTAATGTGGTTAACCAGATTTATCAGACTGCTTTGGTTTCAGAGAATCAAGGATGAAAGCCAACTATGTTTCCATTGGTGGGAAGCAGTGAATACACCTCGTTTATTTTCCCATGCTAATCACTTATATCCATTTGGCAGCTTGATGTTTACAACAAGAGACTATTAAGAGCATGGCTGAATTTAACGCGGAACTGAGAGCACCACTGTTGGCTGCTTTATTGTCAAAAAGAGAACGTGTTTATAACTGCTGCCATTTATTACCATCATAAGTAATGAAAGGACAGAAAAAATACCTTAATATTGATGGGAGACGAGTACTGATATCTTTTAAAACAGAATTAAAATTGAGAAGAGGCTATTTAAGGAATCAATGAGAGAAAACCCCTACCCTCATAAAACTGCAGTGAAAGACAGCACTGCCATAAATGCAGAAGTCCTACCAGAGCTGGGTAAAGAATATTAAATAACATCTTCAGCGTACAAAAATCTGGCCAACGCAGCTGAATGAACGTGTGAAAGATTTAGTGCTTTTTCCAGAGCCAGGACGCTGGTGATGCAGGCGCGGGAGCTGCCGTGCTGGTCCTGATTTTCAGTGTTATCTGCTTTATGGTCCCTGCCCAAGCACGTGTCCGTGCCTCAGTTTCCACAAATCTACCACAAAGACAACATTTTCAGCTCCGGCAGGAGAGCTCTGAGGATACCTACTTGTAAAACACTTCCCCCTCCTCCCCAAGCCCTACTTACGAAGACAGACTTTTACGTTCACCGTTTAATGAGTTCACACAGGTTTCTCATGCGCTGCACGCTCACACGCCGCTTCTGAGATCAGAGCCTTTTCAAACAAGTCTTGCTTCACTTTTGCAGCAAGACATATTCCCATCCAGTCCTACAGCTCCACCACGTCTCCAGACAAAACAAATTATGTGACTTTTACAAAAGAGCACACAAGATAAATTTTCTCATGTTCTTGTTTTTCAAAGTAATATCTGTGAAATTTCTTGCCAACAAAACTTCAGAGTATTTGCAGTTTTAAGAAATGCGTACAGAAGAATGAGAGATAATTTGCAAGTAAATCATTAAAATGTGTTATCTGAAAAATTCCGTGCTTGTTTTTGATCCGCAAAGCTCCCTGCTGGAAAAATGACTCAGAACATCAAAAAGGAATTAGCAGCAGGGTGCAAAAAACCAAAAGCTCCGTAAATGACATATTTCATCTGAAGGTGCTTGCGTAGTGCTTCAGGGTTTTAGAAATTATGAACACTAATTAACACTAAAAAATAATAATCTTTAGACATGTTAACATTCTATAATTACTACTTAAGCAATGCATTTGTTTTGTTTACACAGAAATGGAATCCAAAGGCACAGCGGAATGACCAACTGCTCAGAAACTGTCACTTCCAATTGGTACCTCGCCAATTATTTGCTGATCAACCTAAACGTCATTCTGATAATGAAGATCTAAGTTATTTCATTTTGGCAAAAATGTGGCAGGATGGCAAAGGGGTAATTGGCTGTAATTGAAGACATTTGGACAAATATGTCGATACTAGCGTGGGTACACTGGATAGCAGCAAGGGCAGATACGCTCCTGTAATAGCGAACAGTAACGTTTTATCTTTTCCTTTGTGATTAGTAAATACCCAGTTGTAAGATTATTTAAGAAATACCAAGCATGCAAGTGTGCAAGACAGGGGCAGTTACCTCTGCTTACTCGGGAGGTCCCGTTAGCAGCTCCTCCTGCTGTTTGTACGGAACACAGACACATACTCCACCTTCACGGTCTGAGATCAGCTCCAAGGACCCTGTTGATGTTTTGGTCCCAGCTCTTCTCCCTGTCTGCAATTTCTGACCTTCCTACTCGTAGCAAACGGGGCGACCAGAAGGTTATTACTCTTGGTATGCCCTTGAAGCTCACAAAATGCCTCTGAAGTTCAATGTTGCAATAGAAAACAGGATTTCGCAGCCCTCAACACCAGCAGTAAGCAGTGTATCGCTGCGTGCGGTACGAGTTGGAGCTCAGTGCCCACCACACTGACTTTTTCTAACACTGATACCAAAAACCGACTGTTACGATCAGGGTCTCTATGCACCTCGGATTTCTTGCTAGCACATACACAAATTAGAACCTAAATACCCACAATTCCATCAGAAATAAGCTTTAAGGAAGGTAAACACTGCAAGCCTGAACATGCATCTGTATCGGTGCTGACTGCAGCGCTTTGCATGGGCACAGACACGATAAGCCTGAATTTATTTCATGCTCCATTACATCTAAACAATAAACAGAACTTTTTCCAGCTCAGATGAATCCATCTTTACACTTTCTACAGCATGTATGTTTACACTCACGCTCATTAAATAAAAAGGGTAACTGTCCCAATCAACTAAACAGAAGGTGAAGAGTATTTTCAGCTTAATTGCCCCCCAAAAGTAAGTCTCTGTGTTTTCTCTGGACTGCCTGGATTTTAGTAACACTGTGTAGAACAGGAAAGCTGCTCATTCAAGAGAGGAATACATACAAAAGATGAGTGACAGCTAAAAGCCATTTTCTCACATAAAAGCAAGATTCCCTTAATCAGAGTTAATCGCCCGTTATGCAGACTCTTACAGGACCTGCCTAGTGAGAAATCCCCAAATGGCAATTACTGCTGTCAGCCTGAGCGGAGCCTCCCCGCTTCGCTTCTAGGCCACATCCAGCAGTAGCTGAGACTCAGCCAGAGCCAAGATCAGCATTTCCAGCTGGGGGCAAAAAGGTGCGGAGCGGGCCCTGGGACATATAAAGCTCAGGCTGCGGGAGACAAAAAACGTCTGCAGTTACGGGGGAAGAAAATGGGTCTGAGGTCTGTGTTTGAGGGGAGAGCGTACAATGCCGGAGGTGAGGATGTAGGATTACAATAATGTAATCCTTCGCAATCAAAAAAATGCTCACCTAGAAGACAAGACAAAACAAAAAAAAAAATAATCACTGTTTCGTGCTGAAGATGACACTGTACATCCGGGTAGACAGGATGGACAGCACATTGCTACAGTCCATAATAAATTCACAGATTCTAAAAAATAATAAAAAACAGTTACCTACTGTTGTGTAAATTAAAGACAAAATGTACCATATTCTGCCAGCAACGACCCAAATATTTACAGCATTTATATTTTAACCAAAACCTGGTATTATGTGTCTAGGTATTGCCCATTTTTTAGCTCCTGAATTCCTAGACCCTATGTAAATAATATATGCACGCACATTTCGTTTTTCTAGTAAGAGATCCATAGGCATGGGTAAGAAGAGAACAGTATTAATGCCAAGATACAGCACACAGAGCTAAAAAAACCCCTAAAACCTCTGTGACAGTGCAGAGGGAAATTTATCCTCAGGAATGTATGTTTTTTAGTTGCTAGGAAAAGCATAAAGTGACAGCAGTATGCATAACCATGTCTTTTATTACTAGCTGGAAATATTTAAGACTCAAATCCTGTGGTCTTGAGTCAAGCACGGCAACTCATGTAAAACGTTGGCTGAATGAAGATCCCAGGATCTGGCTTAGGGATGAGCAGTCCCGAGCGCGGTCTGTGCCACCCCAGCACCGTCTGCGCGGGGTCTGCACAAACATACCGGGCTGCGTCCTCCGCAGGGATCCCCGCTGCATTCCGACCTCAGTACCTTCACCCAGGATGAAATCTGAGGGCCGACAATGGTGTCTGAATACAAAACACTGAGCAACACCGCTACAGGCCAAAGGGTCAATTTCCCATCAATTCAGAGGGAAACACCACAGCCTTTTATAAGACTATTAAATGATGCTATTGTTAAACTAGCATCACCCTGACTTTCGCGTTCAATATTCACTTTGAAAGCTCAGGAGCAGACAAAAATGACAAAGTAAATCATTCAGCCTTCAATACTGTAGAGGTTTATATTTGTTGTAGTTTTTGGCAGTAATGAGGGAAAATACTTTCTAAAAGTATTACTGATTTTCAGCCCAACACTTCCTTGAATGTGTTGATTTAAAGACAAAAAAGGCAATATTTATGTCCAATTTTTTAAAATTATTATAATATGCGGTGACTGGAAATTTGCTTATTCCAAAATTAGATCCAAGATACACTAATTGTAACAGGAAGTACAAGTAGAGCCAATTTTCACTTAACCGCAATTACAGGGTGCAAGCTTAATAAATGTTCTTTCCGTGCTATGCCACTCGCACTACATTACAAAACATGAAGCCATTCCAGGGACTAAAACTGGAAAATTAGCTGCTAGTGGCATACTGTATTTCCAAGTACCACATGGCTTACTGTACTGCGGCGTTAGCCAAAGCTGGAGGCCTCAACAAGGTAATAATAAAATTCACTGTGATGTCAGTTAAGAGCCTTTTTTTTAAAAAAAAAAAAAAAAAAAATCTCAGTTCTGCAGTTTCAATTTTACCAAAATAACTGATGACAAGGAAAAAAAAAAACTGTGCTTTACCATACTTTACTGACTACATCAGTGAAATATATATTTAGATGTCTTTGAATTTGCTCCATTTAGCAAAGCAGCTATCTGAAATGACTCAGGAAGGTTTAAGTTTTTTGTACACATTAGTATTTATTTTTAAAATTTGCCTTTTAGGAAAAAGTATTCTTTTTCTGCCTGTAACACTGATGAGAGAAACCAATCACAAAATGGGTGGCTGCCAGCAAAAAAGATATGCTGGCCTGTTAACCTGGTTTTGAGTGGCAAATACGAGCAGTAACAGAAAGAAAAGCCTTGAGATGATTTTACAGGAGCTGCACCATTTGCCAGCGCAGCGCTATCAGCTCTGTAACTGGAGCCAGAGAGTTTTAGGATATTAGTCTGGTGAGCGATGCATTTTGCACGGTTAGTACTGCAGGTTTGGAGGAGGAGGGCAGGAAAAATGAGTATTCACTTGATTAAAAGCGCTGTTATTTACATGAATGTGCCTCAATTCTTGGCGCTTCCCCGGATGGTGTCTGGTCTTTCTTCACTACCTGGAAATTCTCAGATGCACCAGCACAACCTAGTGCCTGCGTGCTGCAATAACACGCTGAGCAGGGAAGGTCAGCTCGTCACACTACCTGACCTCCATCAGGATTTTAGAGACAGCTGCAAATCACAGACTCACACAGAATGGTTCGGGTTGGAAGGGACCTTAAAGCTCATCTAGTTCCAACCCCCTGCCCTGGGCAGGGACACCTCCCACCAGCCCAGGTTGCTCCAAGCCTCATCCAGCCTGGCCTTGAACCCCTCCAGCGATGGGGCAGCCACAACCTGCCCCGGGCAACCCGTTCCACCGCCTCACCACCCTCACAGTAAAGCATTTCCTCCTGATATCCAATCCAAACCTACCCTCCTTCAGTTTGAAACCGTTACCCCTTGTCCTATCACTACACTCCCCGATCCAGAGTCCCTCCCCATCCTTCCTGCAGGTCCCCCTCAGGGACTGGAAGGCTGCTATAAGGTATCCTCAGAGCCTTCTCTTCTCCAGGCTGAAATCCTTCTTATATTCAAAGCCCTGAAGTCTTTGTATTAGAAAAGAAGTTCCTGAGCTTAATTAACAGCACAAACACACTGCCTAATTGTTTCCTCTTTGCTTAGAGGCAGAGTCATAACACGGAAATCAAAAGGCAGAGGAAGCAGTCTAAGATATGAGGAGGTGTTTCTGACCAGTTGTGCCTTTTAACCAGATTTTCTGTTCCTCTTGCAACGAGAAAACTGAAAACGCTGCTGTGCCCTCTCCGAGAACAGGCACCAACTAACATATAGGTTAAATCAAATCAGCGACCTTCAGAAAACCAACAGAGACAGCATATGACCAGCTGAGAGATTAAGGGAGAAGCACATCTTCAAATGCCTTACCCAGAAAGGAAGTAGCAAAGACAGACTCTGGAGTTCATTACTCTTCGTGGGAGGAAAGGTCATTACAGCGAGATCATGTAAGCAAGGTCCAGGAAAGCTAACATTGCAGGTTCTTTCCTCTCACAGGGGAAGAAAGCTCTCTACCAGAAAACTGGAACGAAATCTCGAGTGAAGTCTTTTATACAAACACCACCTCCATCCCGCAGAATGGAAATGATTAAAGCCGTTAGTTTTTCATCTATTAAACAACAGAGCAGTGTTGAAATGATCTTGGTTATGAACCAAAGGGTAGTCAAAATTTCCTTGGAGGCATCACTATTTTAAGCGGTTTAACATGAAGTGCATTATATAGTAATTGCACACCATATGCTTGCTGTGTTTTGGTGTGAAGAGGCTGCCAGATGGGCTCTGATACTTCTAGCTTCAAGTGTCTGAATGGAAAAGATGAGAAGAAAGAAGTGCCAGGATCACGCTAAACAATCCTGTTTCTTATTTTGTAAAGTACATGGCAAATGCAGAGCTGGCAAGTTCTTTACCAGATGACAAAGATATTAACAAAGTAAAAGTTGTAGAGGATGCTCAAGAAACTGAAGTATGACAGTCCAGTCTGAGTTCTGATAAGCCATAAATGCAGTAAATTTGTAACCTGAACTAGTGGTTGGCTCTTCACTTTCATCCTTCTGCCATTATGCAGAAGGCAATGGGAATAATTCCCTTGCTTATCTTACAGACTGATTCAGAGAAAAAGGAGAGAGGGGATGATACCTAAAACCAAAGGCACCTCCTCGCAGCCATTAAAAAAATAAAATAGTCAGAAAGCCCATTTAAAACTTGTAACTATTTCAACCTTTGCAGCAGTGCTATATTCAAGCTCACAGAACAGGCAGGCGTGGGAAGGCGAATATTTGGGTAGACCTTCTACAAAATATCTAGGCACTATGGAGACTGAGAGATTTTGCAGCTAGAATTTTCTGTTTTAAGATCCAACATCATTTAATACTTCACCCTTGGAGACGCCAGATGGGGGAGCAGATGCACGGTCACGGTATCTAACAGTAACAGAGCTCCTCTGTCTTTTTCTAAGAGTTAACCCTGAGGTCCTGGTCAAATTCTACCAGAAACAAGCTTGGAAATTTAAAAGAGCTTTAAAACAAGCAAACAAACAAACAAAAAAATAAAAAAACAACCTTTGACTTTTAATGGGACTCATCCCTAACTCATTCAGCTACTTCTGAAAAATCCTATTCTGCCTTTTTAACCCCCGCTGGCTTTTTGCTGTGACACAACATTCTTCTGCTGCTTTCCCAAACTGCTGCCCTGTACAGACTGAACAAGCTTATTTCATTGCAGAGAGGATGACCGTTTCACATTACCAGAAATGAAGGATTCTCACTACTTACACAAGAAATAGTTTGTTGCCAATTTTAAGATCCTCTCTTTCATTTCAATACTATCAGCTCTTTACAGTAAACAGAGTATTTTCTCCATGCTTCAATACCTCCATGATAGAAAATAATTAAGATACTTTGCCCACTACAGAAATTAGTATCCTGCTGTATAAAATGAGCTCCGGGAGGACTAAACACTGACATACTGACCTGGCAACTTTAGTTCTACAAAAGAAAGCACTACAAGCAAAGTTACAATACCCATGACAAAGCTTCCAAGTACTAGCACCCCCGTGTCTGCAATGACAGCAATCCTGTTATCAGAACTGCTGATAAACTGGACGTGAGCATAATTGTAGGGAGGGGGCACTGGAAGTCAACAAAATAGCTGACAGTCTGCTTTCTACTCAACTTACTATGCTTTGGACAGGGTAAAAAGTTGCCTCGTAGCACCGCACTCTCCAGATGCTCTCACTTTGCATTTCTTTTTGTGACACAACCAAATTATCAGCAGGGGCCTCCTTCCCAGAGCACAAACTCCTTGGGAGTCCTTCCAGCAGGGAAGAGAAATACAGCCAGTGTCCACACGGCGTAAACTACTCCTTCGTGGTGAAGGAGTCGTCATCTAGAAGCAAATAAATCTTTGCTCTTTCTGCTTTAAAAAGCAGATGACTGATTAGAGCTACCCAAGCAAGTAGACAACAGATTAAATTTCTTTCAGGTCTGACTATTTACAACAGGCTTCGCTCACACTCCAGAGAGAGGTTGGAGAGGTTTATGTGTTTCAAGCACTGCGAAGAGGCATTCGCACCACTGCCAAAGAAGAAAAATGCCCTTTGAGTCTTCTTGTAACTGTGAAGGAAACCTTTTATTTTCTAGGCAGGACTTCCCAAAATACGAAGAATGAACTGTATGTTCAGCTTTACTAGAAACTCTGGGAGGGAGGGAGAAAGCAGGGGGGGAAGGAAGGTTGACACAATATTTAAGTAACTGAAATGTACATCTCAGAAATCCTAGTGGACATAAACATCACTGGACAAACAGCATAAAAAGAGAAGATGAACATCTTAGTTTGCTAAACGCCAGTTAGAGAGCATAACCCTGAGAGATGGGCTCACAGATTCACGTAAACCTTAACTTCAGAATGACGTTCTTTCTCATACATCTATATTAGGATTTTGTTTACTTATTACATCCCTGCAATACAGCCACCTTTTTCGCCTTAGGAATGAATGCATTTTCGCTTAAGGAAGTCCGTAAAAATAAGACTGATAATAAACCAAGGTTGGGTTGGCGGTTTTTTTTTTTTCCAGTTCTCTTACTGTGTTCAAAACCTATTTACAACTCACAGCTTCTTCCTCAGAAAATATTTAACGGACTTTACCTTGTGCTTGGTCCATGCAAAGCCATGCTAAACCCCAAAATACTGACAAGAATCTGTTTGAGAAATACATTGGCAAATATGGGCATACTTATGGAAATACTCATCCACGTAGGCGTTAACGAGGGAAGGAAAATGTGTTTGGATGAGTACTTAAATAATAGCAGAAAATACTTAAAATATGTTAATCAAAACCAGACAGATTATCACGTGTACATGATCCCCTGTGTACATGGGGATCAGTTTTTCAACACGTCCATGAGTTTATACTTTTATTCATTTCTACTCACTTGGTGAGCTTGTGGCCTTTCATTGCTGCCAGGAACTCTCTCACAGTCTCAGGACTCTGGTATCTACAGGGTGTTTTTGAAATGTACTTCAGCGTCTGCAAGGGATAGGAAGAAAGTACACATTATTTCACAGTTACTATTTGCTTTACCATGTGTGTATGAAACAAGCCGGTTTTGAAAAGTCTCCTCAGTACTACTCAGAAAAATTGGAAGTCGATTCATGTTTTGGGGTTTGGCTTTTTTTTTTTTTTTTATTTTTTATTTCTGAGGTGGGAAGTGCTGTCATAGATTATAAATCACATTTTTCTGTCTTCAGTAAGACTATACTGATTATTTGCTGAGGGAGTAAGAAACAGGCAATATATAACTACAACATTTATGGGATAGAAATTACATGAGTACTTTTACATTGGTACTTATCCAGAAAGCCCCAGTGAATTCATCCCGTAAAGACGTGACCCGAGCAGCTCACTATCAGCCAGGTGGGAATTACAGCTTTGACTGTTCCCTCCGTGCCTTTGGGCGAGCATTTATCTGAACTGTTCAAAGGCCAAAGTCGCATGTTGAAGAGTTCAGGAAAGGAGCAAGTTTCAGCTCTCTGAAAAAAACCACCTGTTGTTTGTGAAAGACATTTGCTTTCTTGGTTTGAAAGAATCTCAGCGGGTGCTAAGACTGTGATCAAGCCATACTTACAGCTGTGCTGAATAGTATTACTCAGATTTACTTTTTCTTTTAAAAGCAACAAACATTTACAGATTCAAAGCTAGCTTAAAAAGGTACGAAGACACAGGTTTGGGGGAATTTTTTTTCTGGTGTTTCTTTTTTGTTGTGCGTGGGTTTGGTTTTTTTTTTTTTGTGAGTGTGTGTGTGTTATGTTTCAGTTTTTGTTTTTCAAAAAGCAGTAGCACTTCAGACGAGCTGAATACTATTCAACCTTAAAACCATGCTACCTTCTGCCAAGTTTTCACGTGCCAGGGATACTCTCACTGCCAACCCATACGTAACTCATTAAGCTCTCCAATCTATGGCTGTTTTCATCCTGCATCTTTGGCAATGCTTTCTTAAAGTTCATAGAAGCAGGTCAGGTGGGTTGTCAAGAAAATCTACGAAAATATTGTAATATTAGAAATGTTTATCTGAGTTGAGATGATTTATCTTTGCTCTGTTTTTTACATGTAACACCTACCAACCTCAGCTAACTTTTGCTGAGGTTACATGTGCTTTCTTTAAAACATGACACCGAGCAGCCAAATAATACATAATGTAATCTGACCTGAGTAAAAAAAAAAAAATAAGTAATTGTTGATAAAAATAAAACCACAAATTCCAGTTCACAGCTGTCTTTTCACTGAAAGTAGCTTAGAATCTTCCTGAACGTTGCTTTGATTAGACCCCAAAACGAAGAGCGGGAAATAATGAGCATCAATGGAAAAGTCAAGGAAATCCTTGCATTGTCTGCATCGTGTGCATCAGCAACTGAAGGATTTAAAAGAGTATTGTCAATGCTTGTTTTGAATTAAGGAAGAAAATCTTCATCAGTTGATCCTGCACAGCTACACATAAAGCTCAGAAGTATCGGTACAACTGACTCATGATGCACCAACTGGATTGCAATAACAGAGCGTGGTAGGATACCACATGCACAGATTATTTATAATAATAATAAAACCCCATAAAATTCTATATGATACTCTTTGAGTTTCTTTCTCAGAAAATCTCTAAATTGAATATTTATATTTGAAAAGTCAGAAGCCCAAAAAGCTGAGTCAGTATTCACAGAGCAGAAAACAACAGATACTGGGGAAAAATGAGCTACAAGCTCAGGATGGCAAATAAGAAAATATGCAAATATGTTTACAGTGTATTTTCATTAAAAATCTATTATCACTTTAAAATGCTAGGTAAAAAACAGACTTCAACAACACAGGATAAATCACCCTACTTAACAGATAAGAGTGTTGATGAACTATGAATCACTGGTATTCTTAAGCACCAGTTTCACTGGACTACTGAGAAAAGCACAATGAGGTAATAGATAACCTTCCCTTCTCCGAGTTCCATCCCGACCTTTTCAGATAAATTGGAATTATTATACACAAATAATGCCTGACATGAAGCCATCGTACTACCACGTAATAAGATTACTTAATAGGAGTAATTTCTTTTCCAGTTTAAGTCTTTTTCAGCAATTTCGGATCAATTAAAATGCCAGACGTAGAGCAAAACACAGCTCCAGTTTAGCAAGCTTCATCTAGTTATTTCAGTACCAATGGAGACAAGCCTGCACACAGCTCACAAAGACACACTCAGCATGAATAAATACAATCCTGCAGGATCAAACTCGGGTTTTCTTTCAGTCGGATACAGAGAAAATGTACATAGAGTTTACATCAGCTTCACTCCACGCACAAAACCAAGCGTCCTACAGTTATTTAACATGCAGCAATATGACATGGCAATTAAAGCTTTACGATGCATTCTAGCAAAATACACTTACAGGATCTTTCTCAGCCATTTCAAAGAGCTACCGGAAGAGACTGTTAGTCTCCATGAAGATTTAAATTAGATTTTTTGTAAGCCCCTATTTTGTTGAATATGAGGCTTAGGAATTACAACTCTGTACCTTTTCAAACAAAGCCAGAACTAAAACAAAAACAAAGCCTAGGCCAAATCGTATTCACATGAGTAGTTTCACTGCTCACCGGGATTACTAGTGCAAGCAAGGCAAACTGCTTTCAACGTCCTGCCAGTCGTGCTGCTACTCACGCAGTTCTCTGACACAGACACAATAGGTCACACTGTAAGTTTGGTACAGAGTTGCTAATTTGAGATACTGGAAATGTTAATATTTGCAGAACATGATTTTAAAAGTTCTTCCTAGCAACAGATTGAACATCTATTACCAATCTGGCATCCAAGTGATGTTGCTATCTGTACATGTAATTTTGTTATTTTGGTTGTCCATGTCTTGCTCTTTTGACAAACAAACAAATAAACAAAATCTATTTTGTTGGGAAATTATTAGTTTAAGTCTGTTAATAAGAAAATATCTGTGCCTCAGCTTTGAAATCATGATTAGGTGGTATCATCAATTCATCAGACGATAGCAAGTTCTGCCCTGGGTCTTAAAAGCATAGAATATTTGGAATCAAAAATCTCCCACAAAATTAAACAGTTGAAATCCAATGGGGGTTTTATTCCTTTTGTGATTTTAATAAGAGCAGCTGCACGCCTTGACCGCACCATTAGCCTACAACCTGAATAAACTGACCACAGAAAAGCAGCACAAAAAAAAAAAAAAAAAAAAAAAAGAATTTTACTGTGCTTTTTAATAGGGGAAATGTCATAAAAAATTATTAATATACAGACCTAAGGATGTGAATTACTCCAGCTTGGGCTAATTTGCAAAGGAAATTTCACAGTGCTACTCACTTCATACATGATTGTGTTCAGATTCTGCTGACCAGAGCTCTGCTTGTTCTTTCCACTCTCTTTGCGCTGCTGCTTAAGATCAGTAAGTAACTGGAACACCTGGGAAAAAAAAATAAAATAAAGTGTTTCAGAACATTTGAGAGTATGATTCTATTTTAGCTAAAAATATTACAGCAGGAAAACATAAATAAGTGAACAACGCAAAATCCTACCAACAAGCAACAACAAAAAAAAGCATGGCTTCTTTGGTGAGTGTTTTGGCACCAGAATGATCAATAAGTATGAAAAGTGTTTTTTAAAAATTGTGAGTACTTTAAACAGATTTTCAGTGCTTGTTAAATGTTATCCAAGAGCCACAAAGGAGCAGCTGCCAGGATGAATCTACCCTAGTTGTTTATCTTATCTCAAGTCCGGAGCAGAGTTGGGCCATACACACTGTACTGGCACAGAGCTCCCATTTAAACGCGAGTGATGCTTGAAGCAAAATGTCACACAAGTTTATGGCCCTGCTGGATTTGTTATGACAGATATACCTATAATATTAAAATGGATATACCTCTTGTCTCACAGAGGTGCAATTTCCCATTACCTGCAAAAAAGAAGTGAACTCTCCAAGTGTCACACTGCCAGGGGCCAACTAAATGAAGGCTTGACCTAGCGATGCTCCTGATATTACTGATCCTATTGCGAATTCCAGTGGAGTTAATCGTAATAGTAAATGTTACAGTGACTGGTAGGGTGTTATCGTACGTTAAACCACAAAGGTTAAATTAGCTCCCTATTTCATCACAACAACGATGAATACAATACAAGCAGACGTTCTTGAAAAGAATGTAATAAAGTTGTCTGCACATACATGATGCAGTGAATGCTGACGTAGGAGCGAGATTCAGAGGGTGACCTGAAGGCAAGGAAAGCATTTTGGTTTTTGCATCTGTGCTCTGTCCACCACAATGTCTTTATTCACCATAGCTAGGTGCGCGCCAAAATGTTGAGACAGCATCACAATTACTCTTTTATTCCCACATTAAATCACATTAGGTTGAAATTTCTTCAGATGTTTTGCTTCAGGCTTTACGGTATACCCGGAGCCAATAACCACAGCAGAGTAACAGATCACTTCTTTCTGTTTATCCCCTAATTTTTAGCTAGAATCATTAAAGATCCAGTTCCAGGGGTATTATAAATCATTTCTAGACAACGAGAAATAAGAACATTACTGGCTACAAATCCTGCCATTACTTTATATTGCATCTTCTATAAAAAAGGAACACCTATCAACCCTGACCTGAAAGCCAGAACTCAAGCTATGTGCCTTTATCTAATAAATATCTGAAGAAAATGTTGCCAGTGATGACAAAACACGAAATGACAACTCCAAATTCCCAGAAATGTAGGCATGGAACATGTATCTGTCCTGAATATTCCTTTCAAACACCACTTTCTGTGCAAAGTATTACCTCGATAAAGAGAATGTTGGCTATGCCAGCCAAACTGCAACTGGAAAGAGACTGGTAGCTTTATGGGAATCAGTACTTTGAAGGGCAGAGAAAAGCCATGCCCCAAAAGCCTATAGCTGCAGAGATGAGTTTGCAATAAATAATCTCTGAAATACTTACTGTTTTCTTCACTGCAATAGCACATGTTTTTAACAAACAGACACTTAGTACTAGTTTGGCTGACATAACATCATCGATATCTTCGGTGAGACAGTTCTTTCCAAGTACCTCATTAAAGCCCTTCTAACAGGCACCAGATGGTTGCTCTGCTGTACGCAGACAGATGCAGCTCAAGACAAAACATTTCAAGATTTATTTCAGACTAGGATGAAACAGCTGTGCAACTTCTAAGCTTCAGCAATAAAACAGTTATTAAAACCATGCCAAAAAATTACACTCATAAACAAAGCACTGAAATCTTTCCATTACCTGGCTGAAGTTAAACCAACAAGAACATGACATTTCTTCCTACCTCACTAAAAAAATACCTTTGCTCAGGAGAGAGGAAAATGATTCAGAACTTATCTAGATGAGAAAATAAGCTTGTTTTTGTGTGTGTGTGTGTTACTGTGTTATTTGCACACCCATGTTCATTGTTTGTTAGGACAGGGCACTGTAGCGTCCCCATGACACCAGATCAAGGTACATCACTGGCTTCTAGGGGTGTTCACCCTGAGCAACACATCTCAGATCGGCAAACTGCCTCACCCTTACTATAACCTAACCTGCTCTGGAAACACCTCAAGATGTTTAAAAAAATACTGTCAAGTATTCAGAGGTGTAAAACTGCACTTCCAGTAGCACTGGCTTTAACAAAACTAGGCGTTAATGAGCTACAGGTTCTCAGATGATACTGCCCCTCACAAATGAAATACGAAACATTGCTTCTAGCAGCATCCATCTGTGAAAAATGTTTAAATTTTTCTGCAAGAATTTTTATTTGCAATATTTAAGAGAGTCCAGCAAGCAGCGTGTCACATATGTAGTGGTATATTGCCTTACCATAGGACAAAATTCAAAAAAAGATACTTGGACATTGCTGCCCAGTTACAGAGGTGTCAACATTCCTGATCTGGGATCCGATGCACCATACGTCAGTCAAAGCAGCAATGAGTCCCGTGCACTTGCCCAAATACACAAGTGTTTGAAGATATGGAGAATGAAATTCATGGAATCATAGGGTTAGGGTTGGAAGGGACCTTAAAGATCATGTAGTTCCAACCCCCCTGCCGTGGGCAGGGACACCTCCCACTAGATCAGGTTGCTCAGAGCCCCATCCAGCCTGGCCGTAAAAACTTCCAGGGATGGGGCTTCCACCACCTCTCTGGGCAACCTGTTCCAGTGTCTCACCACCCTCATGGTGAAGAACTTCTTCCTAACGTCCTTCTCCTGGTGCGGCCCAGGATACGATTGGCTTTTTCTGGGCTGCTAGTGCACACTGACAGCTCATGTTATTCTGAATAACAAACCACACACAGAGGATTCAACAAACTAACCACACAGCAACGGAGCAAATACAACAAGGGTGAAGTTAAAGTTACTGACATTCTGAAGATCTGCTCCTCATCTGTTTGAAAAACATTAATCATATCTGGTTTTATAGATGTGGGATCAACCAAATAATACTACAGCACCCATTACTAGTAAAAACAGAAAACTAGTAATTTTTCAGAGAACTACATTTTCTTTAAAAAGATTTTTTCTTAATAACAAATCAAATGGAGTGGGTGGAAATCACAGACAGGTCTTGCTGATTGCCACCGGCAATTCTCAGCCTCCAAAGCAGTATGTAAGTGACTGATTACAGCTTTAAACTGCTGATTTAAAACCAAGACACAGATTAACTTACCTCAAAGTTACTCAGCAATGCAGCATTTGCATCTTTTCTAAAAGGGAAAATGAAAATGATTAATTTATGTCCCAAAGGAAACTGTCTAAAATTTTTCTTTGCTGAGTCACGCAGACTCTAAAAGAACAGACACTACTTTCATATAGTTAAAAAAAAAAATTATCAAGAAATCTATTTTTGGTGATTCTATAATTACCAAGTTGTGGCCACCTCTGAAAATATTTTTCCATGCTGTTAGTAGAATTATTACACAAATATACAGTCTATTTTGCACAATTTGCCCCATAAATCGTAACAACACTTATACAACATAATCTTTTTACTCAGCCTCGCTAATTCACTCACTCACCCACCCAACTTTACAAACTAAAACCAAATTGCCTTGCCTCTTCCTCACACAAAAGGGCCTCCAGATTTGTTAGAATAAAGACTGACGGGGAAAAAAATCATTCAGACTACACACACTATTTATTTATTAGCGAAGAGTACAGAAAAAGAAAATACAATTACTGTTTTTAGTGCAATGGACGTGTGTGTATAGATATAGATAGCACTATATAAATATATATAGTAATATACAGTGAGAAATATAGCACTATATTTACACATACTGTACTGAGTAAGAAAACCTTATTGCATTTCAACTTTTATTTATTCTTTGACTCTTTATGTGGCTACTCCTCTATCAGCAGGGCAAGGCTGCGAGTTTCCCATTTTGCACCAGCCAAACACTCCCCACTAATTCTGTCCCAACTAAGCACGAATCGTTACCCACCACTGCTATGCTGAACACACCATCTTTGAAACCAGCTCGTATTTAGATTAATCACACCTCTATTACTACCGGATATTGTAATTTTATATTTTTAAATTAAAAAAAAAGGGAGAAAAACTAACACAGAACATCCTATATTCCTGAACAACACATTCTGCTGAGCAGTCAGTCGCCAACACAACAGAAAGTTTCCACACAAAAGGAAAAAAAGGCCTTTCTCAGGTCTGTGCAGCAGCTTATAAAAAAAAAAAAAAAGAAAACAGGAAAAAAAAAAGGTACAATGTATTGTTAAGCACCATCAACTGTTTGAATAGAATTGTCACGTTCATCACTTCCAAACGAGTTAAATGCGTCCACAAACTTCCACAGGTTCTATCATTGTTTTTAAATGAAAAGGACCCTCTAAAATACGCTGAGATGAACTTCAACTTCCATTTCGCTGACTAGAGTGAAACTTCAGCAAGTGAGCTCGCACACGCATTAGTTTTCATTCATGTTTTACAAACCATATAGCTTTTGTTGTTAGGTAAATGCAATTCTTCAGAATGTTTGCATTCAGGCTATCACCACAGAAATCCCTATGGATCAAAGACATTCTTTGTTAGAAATAATAATGCTACAGAAGAATTATATAGGGAATTATTCTGTTAAATAAGTGAAAGGGCCATATAGAGTACATACATCACTGTAAATGAGCCTGTGAAATCTATCTGAAGTTAAATTATTTAAGCCAATTGCTTCTTTTTTAACTCAAAACCACTTTATCGTTTAGAAAAATATTATTTTTTTCTAACAACGGATAGCAAACAAGTCAGTCTCAAATCTCCAACAATTTTTGTTGTGCTGAAATCCCACAATTACACACTGATAAACAAGACCAGTTTCAAAAAACTTTTGCAGAACTTAGAAAGTAGAACTACAATTTTCTTCAGTCCTAACTTTCATGAATCGACCACCAATTTTACATTCAGAAAACAAGAAATTGTAAAGGAATTCTGATGTATATTTTTAAATAGCCAACTAAACTGTGTGCTTAACTTTTACAAGATTATGAAAAGGAAATATATCTCATGTTAATACCAAATGTATAAACACTTAAACAGGTAATATTTGTCCAAATTTTTGTCCAAACCAAAATATTATTGAGAAGGTCTGCTGCATATAATATAGAAAAATATCTCAGTATATGGCATCACACCTCCAAAAATATCACTGGCACTTCATGTTTTTAAATCTATTGCTTAAAATATGTTGTATATTTAAACCAAAATGTTTTCTGGAGAGTTCTTTTGTCTAGTCACAGATAGTTCTGACACAGTGAGAACTTAAGAGAGGTTTTCCTAGTTGCAGAGCTTCCCTCTATGAAGACAGTCAGGCAGGAGGCAAAAGATTAGGAAGATTAAATTCCAACAGCAATTCAAGTGCAAAAAGGACTAAATCGTTCCATTCTAATGCAAGGGACATTCATCCACAGCTCAGGACTTCACCCCCAGGTCTACCTATTGGTACTAAAAGAGGTAGCACCAGTCAAGTAAACCGAGCTACTCAAGGCAGTAAAAAACAAGTGGATGTATAAGCACCATCACAGGCTTACTATTAATGGTATCAAAAGCATCTTTCCCAGCCGGGCAAATCCTGTCTTTCCTCACATGCACCAGCCACGTGCATCCCGTGTATGTGTTTCCCAGCATTTTTCAGTATACAACAGCAAGAACAGCTCGTTTCCCTGCAGGCTGCTACTCATGTTGAGGTTACAGACCCATATTTCAACGGAAGTTTCTTACTTGCTATCTACTTTCAAAATTTATGCATAAGAAGACTTAATTATAATAGCATAGGAGATGTAATGACAATAAAGCATCCGTGGATAACATGAACTGCAATAGCTCAGCTGACTCTGGTGGATGCTGACATACGTCCCATGGGACTCACATCCTCCCTGCCAACCAGTGCCGCATACGCGTATATAACCGCACAATGTCACGGGCCCCACAGACCTCAGAAGAATGAGTTTCTGTGCTTCAAAATAGGTCAAATCCTATTGTTTTGTGCCCAGGTGACGCTAACAAGACACAAACACACATAGTGCTGGCAGCATAGGAAGGCAACAAAACTTGCTGCCTGGGATGGCAACCTGGGGGCCAGCTGGTGTTAAGTGCCACGAACTATCAGCTAGCCAAAACTGTGACTCGGCTCTTGTATTTGCAACTGTTGGAGCACACCCGTTACGTTTTCTGCAGCACATTCGTCTCCTACAGTGAGCTGTCTACCTGATGCTCACAGGAACCCCTCTCTCCCAGGCGCCGCCGAGGACTCGCGTTGGGAGCGGGAGGAGACAGGAGGGCAGGGGAGATGGGGAGGGAGAGCGGGGCTGATGCTGAGCCATGACGCCTTTTGCCCAGACATGTGCATCAGCATGATTTTTAAGCAAACAAAAAAAAACCCAACTCAGTTTCTCATCAGAGTGCCTGAACACGCTGCTGGTTACAGGGGCGTTAAAGGCCCAATGCATCCCCCTATACATCGCAGGCAGGCCCACACAGATATGCCCCCCCACACCGCAGGCAGGCCCATATAGAT
>VXBH01008087.1:5223-18106 GCA_013400035.1 Rynchops niger | reverse complement strand
GAGCGGGGACAGTCTGGGGGGGATAGCCGGGGGAAGGGTCAGGCTTGGGCTCGGTGTGAGGGGCGCCGGTCCTGGCAGAGGCTCACCGGGGTTGAGGGAGAGCTGGGGCGGTTGTGAGGCGGGAGTGGGGCTGGGGCCGGGCCGTGCTGTACTGCTGTAACTTGCCCCTTGTCCCACAGCGCTGCTTGTGCGGCCCCTGGAGAAGGAGCCCGTTGTGGCCCAGATGCTGCGCATAATGCAGTTCCTGTCACAGATTGAGGAAGGCGAGAACCTCGGTGGGTCCCCAACCCTTCCAGCAAGGTCTTAGGGGAGAGGCCCTGTCTTTGCTCGCAGCCCACTCCCCCAGCCAGAGCATGCCCTGTTCTGCAGCTGTGTCCCCTGCAGCTCCCAGGAGCTGTTTCTGCACAGAGCAGAGCTCTGGGACAAACCTCTTAAGCTGTAGGAGCGTTCCCCTGAGCATGAGGGGCCAGAGATCATGGCTGTTCATGTCTGCATTGTGCTACCATAGCAAGTAAAATGCTGCTGCCCTTAGCCAAGAGCAGTGTGCTGAAATCCAAGCTCCAGGGCTGTTCTGCTATCTAAACACACCCCTCATAGCTTCTGAAATACTCCTCTGGGTCACTTATTGATAGTCAGGTGGTGCTTCTATAGCTTTCCATGCCTGTGGGGGGGATCTTGCAGTTGGCAGTCAGCCTGCCATTCCCTCCCATCTTCATCCTCAGTAGCTCTAGAACTTGCAGCCAAAACTGAGCAAATTGAGTATCTAGCTGTCTGTAAGACATCACTGTGAACACCTTGCAAACCCACACCTTTGAATTCTTGTAGATTGCACCTTTGATAAAGATTCAGAGCTCACCCCTCTTGAATCTGCAATCGGTGTCCTGGAGCTCATTCAGAGAGAATTCTCTGTGGCTGAGAAGACGATGGAAACTGTACAGAAAATGGTGAAGGAAGCTGTAAGACCTTTTTCTTTTTCAGTTGATGCTTTGCTCGTCTTTTGTCTTAGAAAGGCATTGCATAATTGACAGTGGGTATTGCCTTGCATATAGAATGCTGTATTTAGTACTGACTTGGCTGCAGGCACATGTCTTCAGTGTAAGTGCTTCTTCATCAGTTAATGTGGAAGTTGTTTCCCTGTGTATGTTGTTAACTAAGCTGTTACTTGTGTGCCATGCTTGATTATTATATGTGCTTTTCCAAAGCTGATCTAGAGAGCATGGTCAGTTCAGTGTCAACAGAGAAACTGGTATTTGTTTTCTTCTGTAGGCTGTTATTGTCTGCATCAAAAACAGAGAGTTTGACAAAGCTTCGAAAATTCTAAAGAGGCACATGGGGAAGGATGCCAAAAATCAGGTGAGTCTCTGCCAATATGAAAGGGGGCTGTTTGAGGACTGTATGATATGTCTTATGGGGTACTGGGGAATGCAGATATTTGGAGGTGGTCTGAGATTTCTTATTGGGTTATTGGTGGTGGGGAGAGGGGGTGATCTGTGTTGCAGGCATAGGTTTCCCTGAGAAGCATGCCCCTTAAGAAACCTGAACAAGAGGACTGGGTAGGGGTGATGAAATGGAAAGTCCTTCTTGAAAGGTGGACCCTCAGTGTTATGCATTCTAAAGCATGTTGATCATCACTTTGGAGCTCCCTCTGTTTCTGTTACTCACATTCCCTCGTGTATCTTCATGGGTCTTCCAGGCATTAACATTCATCGTTTAACTTGAGGCAAACTCAAGCTCACATGTAGAACACGAGTCCATAAGAAAGGCTGTTCTGAAAGCGGAAAGAGTCCCCGTTCCTATTTCTGTAGGCAGTGTAGTGTCTCAGGCGCTGGAAGCAAAAAGTCAGAGCTGCTGAAACAAGATGGCTCTCCTGTTCCTCTAGCCTTTTCCTAGCCTTATGTCAGTGTAAATTGCTTGTGCTTGGAGAATGTCAAATAGGAAAGGCCCAAGCCCCGCACAGATCCTAGCTCCTGCAGTTGTCATTTATACCCTTGTACCTATTCAGATCATTCTTACCTCCCCTCTAGAAAAAAAGGAATGAGTTGCTGACTATTATCCGGGAGAAGAATTTCAGTCATCCAATGGTCAAAAACTTTTCTTACAAGAACTTCCAGCAGAACATGTTTCAGTTCCTGAAGACCTATGTGGACGATTCAGAGCCACTGCTGCTAACGGTATGTATCTGCCCTGTTTACCTGGCTTCCCATCCTGCACTTGCTTCTGCCCCAGCGAGGGGCAGCACGAGAACAGCATGAGATACAGACCTGGGGAAAACTGGCACTTACTTTGCTATGAGGCAATGAAATACAGTAATTTGGCTTCTTTGTGCCCTCTATGCTGGTAATGAGTTAGAGCTTAGGCACCTGATTAACAGTGGGTTAAGTCCAAAATACTTTAAATTCAGCCCATTCTTAAAAGGTTTATACATGGATTGAAAAAATGTGATCAACTGTAACAGGTTTTGATTGACAGATGTAGACTCTGTAATGGTGCCAATTGAACTGCAAGTAGCAGCTTAAAATGCCTTTGGGAGGGGATAAAATTGGATGATTGGATGGTAGTATGGGAAATCATCTTTATAATGGTTACATGCTTTTTTTTTTCTCTCCAAGGTAATAAAAAAGACATTGAATTCAGAAGATGCTGAAGAACCAAAACATTCATCGGTGACTCCTGAGTCTGCAAATGGGCTAAAGGACAAGGCAGCAGCTCTGGAGCCCTTGGGAAGGCCAAACCCCTCTCCAGAGCCAGGAAAAGACCTGGAGGGACCGCCCAACCCTGCAGAAAGGGGAGATGACCCCGCAGCAGCTCCTGAGGCTATGGAAGGAGACAGTGACTCTGCATCAGCTCCTGAGCCTATGGAAGGAGCTACTGACCCAGCAGCAGCTCCTGAGCATGTAATAGCAGCGGTTAATACCTTGGAAGATGGTTCAGAGCCTATGGAAATATCTAAAGAACCAGCAGCAGCTCCAGAACTTCCAGGAGTGTCCTGCAGGGACTCAGAAAGGTGGGCAGAGGAATGTGGCCCTGCACTGTGGATGAAGTGTGGCACCAGTTCTCTTCCGAGGGGTAGTTTGCTCTGTCCAGACAGTTCTTAACTTCCCCGAATGCCTGCCCAAGCAAGCCACAAAGGCTATCAGTGTAAGACTTCTGCCTGTATCACAGTAAAAATGTTAAGGTGGCTTGGTTTTTTATCTGAAGATATGTAATATTTTGTAAACTAGGGAGGGAGGCCAGTGGCTGCCAGAAGGTTTGCTCTCGTGGAGCAGCGTTTGGTACCCGTATGGTTCAGCCCTCAGTTGAGAATAGCAGGGCATCCAGTGCCACACGGAGCATGGCTGTGTTCTCTCAAGACCTGCTTCCCCAGTACACCACACTGTTTAGAAGGAGGGTGGACTGAAGGGTTGGGAATGCCCTCTTCAATAGATTTTACTTGCAACCTAGGGCCAATTGTTGAGGGTCACGCTGTAGAAGAGAAGCCTGATTGCAGTGAAGTGGAGCCACCTTGGTGATATCTTTACAACCTTCTCAGTTCTGTTTATTTTGTAGGCAGCCCTCTGGAACTGTAACCACGTATGGGATTTCTGTTCTGAGAGAAGCTTTCAAGATCCTGTCGGACTCCCAGGATTCTGATGCACTCTTCACCAAACTGGATGAAACAGACTTTTCTTTCCCCAAGCAACTGTCTCCTTCTGTATCCCACAGAACCAAGAGACGGGAAGAAGAGGAGAATCAAGATTCTGAGATCTCAGACCCTCCTGAAATACCCCATAAGGGCAAATGCTTGTTGACCATAAGCAAACTGGTCATGGAGGAAGACAACCAGTACAGCAAGTCAAGTGAGAGCCCAGACTCTTCCCAGGAGCCAGTTGTATCTTCTGCTTCCAGACCTGTTCAGAAAGTGCATGACCAGCCTGTATCTACTAGGAGTGCCAAGTATGAAGCCCATCTCTTGTGGTATATTCTAATCTGCACCCAATCTTTTGACTTGCAGCTGACGTCGGTAGCACGAACAACAAAAACCTTTATGTTTAATTCAAGATGAGTATGTTGACCATCCTTTTTCGCTAGCATATGTGCAGCTGGGCAGAGTAAATGCTCTGTTGTCTTTATGCTTTACTGTTTGGTTAATTGAGAGGAGAAAATGATCCAGCTTCCACTGGCAGTGAGTCAGACATACCGCAGTTAGTATTGGTAGGTGATTCCAGCATGTGTATCGCAGGTAACGCCTGTTTCTCTGCACTCTGGTTAGTGATGCTGAAGCTGGAAAGAGTTCGTAAGTGCATCTTGTGGACAGATTGAAATCTTCTTTCCACATCTTAAGAAATACAACACTGACCTCGCTTAAGTTCTTTTTTCCTGAAACCTGTGTTGGTGAAGAAACTCCAGCTGTAGCTTTTTGACTGTTTCTTCAGTATGAGTTATCACTTACCTTGCAGCTGAAATGACTGCAATAAAAGGTAGGGGCATGTTAGTCTTCTTTCCTTTTATAAGGATTTCTCCTAGAAAACTGCAAAGTGGGGTTATCAGCAGAAGTCTAAAATTAACACTGATAAGAGACTTTTAGCTTAAGAGTCTCATATCTCCTGTAGGCCATAACAGGGTGTAACAAAGCTTCCTGCTTAAATGTCTGAGTTGCTCTTCTTTTGCTTAGTGAAGTTGCATAGCAGCCAGCAATAATGATGCTTTGGATCCCCAGGAGTGAAACTGGGAGGACTGAGGAGAGCTTGATGTCTTTAAAAAGATAAATAAAACACAATTTCCCTTAGTTCCTGGCTTAAGAATGTCAAGAACAGAAAGGTCTGGTTTTGAAGGGCAGGCAGCAAAGATCCCGGTGCTCTGTGTAGCTTGGCTGCTCTGGAGATGGATTGTCTTTTGGCGAAGCACAGGAGAGTGGCTGCAGTAGAGATGTGCTGCGGTGTAGCTGGCATCGATGCAAACAGTAGTGGAATCTCAGATGCCTTGCTGGTGTGTCTTGCTCAGGGTTACGCTAATTGTTGGAGATGATGCTCAGGAGGGATTTCTAACAGACACCCACCCGCCATGTTGTCCACTTCGTCGAGTGATCTGGGAATTTTACTTAATAAATTTCCTGGGTTTTAAAGCAGTTGAGAGTGGTAACACTTGAACTCTTCTGCTTTTTTCCTGTAGTATGTTGCAGCTGACGTTGCCGTCCTAGGGTATGTCTGGAGTTCATTTTGAGGGTGCTGGGGAACGTTGTGGGCATAGGATGATGTTTTGTGAACTCGCCCAGAGTGGAGTGCTATGTCTGGCTGCACTGGCAAGGGGCTGGACGCAGTGACTCGGGTGTGATGCTTTCCCATCCTGTGCTGGGTGTGTAAAGTGAGGGTTGGTGCCGGATCAGGAAGGAGCCCAGAGTGTGGCTGCTGCTGCTTGGCTGCTGCTGACTTGAGCAGTTCTCGAGTTTCAGGGCTGCTGCTGTGCAAGTTGGTTTCCCGTTCACCTGGGAAGTTGTCTGTGCTGCTTGTGTAGATGTCTTGTCTTGGAACCTTTAAGTGGCTCATGGTAGCAGTGGTGCTAATGACATCTGTCTGGAAATCTAATTGTGTACATCTCTGCCAGTAGCTGGTTCTCAAATTTTTACATGCAAGAAAGAGGTGCTCAACTGTCCAACTTCAAGTAAGAATAGAGAACAGCTATTTTCCTGTAGTCATAAATGGCTTCAATTATACCGGATGTGATAGCCTTGGGTGAACCTTTTGAAGTGGTTTGTTTTTCTTTTTAACATTTACTTAACATTTCATCTGACAAGTTTGTGCTTGAGGATTGGAAGCAGGTGATAGCATTGAAGCACTTGATCTCAAGGAGATGTCTCTGTAGCTTGGTTGACGTCAGTAGAGTTAGCAGTGAAACAGTAAGAATCATATGCTTCTTGGGAAGACTAAAGGCTTCTCCTCTGCACTAGTGGCAAGTCTGTGCCAGGCACGAAGGCCTGGGAAGTCCAGCTGTGTGTGTGTCTGTTTTGCTCTAAGTGCTTAATGGTGTAGTTAATACCCAGTCACTTGTTTTCACAAATGCTGGCTAGAAAATAGAATACACCACTTGTGTTTGAGTCTATATGGCAGGCCATACCTTCAGACAGGAGCTCCTAAGGATTCATTCCCCCTCAGAGGGGGAGTGGAGGAGGTGGGAGTGTGTTTATATATAGCTTTGTGGGTGCATTTCTCTGCACTGCGCGCTCACCACAGGCTTGCCTGCTGTGCTCCAGCTGGCCCTGCACCTTCTCCCCCTAAAATACTCTCCCGAGCCAGTAGCCGAAGTAAATGCTTGCCTGCTTTCAGGTCCTTCCAAAGAAGGTGGAACAGCTCATATGGCGGAGAAGCAAAAGACAGTTGGAGTGAGGAGGATGAGCTTTTCTCAGATGCAGGTAAGAACAAAGCCACTACTGCAGGTGTTAATTGATGATAATCCTGGCCTTGGGGCTCATTCATGGGTGTCTTGCCACCTTCTGTGTGACTGAATTTTGAACCCAGAAATCCTAAAAGCCCAAGAAAATAGGTAGCTGACCAACTCTGAGATATTTGTTCTTTTTACCTGTGACCTGAAATGCATGCCAAAAACTCCTGTTCCAGTGTCAGACTGGTCAAGATATAAATATTGTCAGACTTACAAGATATAAATATTGGAAATACAGCTCTTACCCTGTTCCCACTTCAGTGCCATGAAATGCAGGTTAGGTTTACCCTTTCACTCAGATCAATTTTCGAGTCCAGTTCCCTGTGGAGCTAGATGCGCAGCTTAGCTGGTGAAAAGGAGTGGACAATGGATGTCTGATTCCAGCCTCAACGTAACAGCATAGCTGCATCCTGGATGGATGCCCCTCGTCTTGACATATTGGCTAGTTTAAAACAAAACAGATCTTAGTGGAGAGCTTTCACATGAAGCAATTGGGGCTTGAAATGGAAAGGCTGTGCTTGCTATTGCTGCAGAAAAGGGAGGGATAAAGGAATTTGGTTTCATTGTCTGTCACTGGATGTTCTCGTTGTAGGCTGACTGCATAGTTCAGCCGTTAAGCCCAAGGCAGTCTCTTGAGGAGGTGTGCACCTCCTGAGGCATGGTGAAATGTAAGTCTCTTGCCTTGTTTTTCAGCATCATTTGGGAGAAACAGCCACAACTCTACAGTCTTCGGTTCCAAGAAGCAGGTAATGTAGAGCCCTTAAATCGTTTCAGTAAGGCCTGAAATCAGGACATGTCCATATAGAAGAGCAAGCTGTTGGACAGTTTGCAATCCATTGATGAAGATTGCTGCTCAGACCACTTCCTCAGCAGCCTGCAGTTCACTACAGCAGGGCGAGCTGCTGCTGTGCTTTTAGTGAAGCACTGGAGGCTGGGTTGGAAAGTGACGCTTCCTGAGGCCGATGCTTGTAACGTCCAGGCTTGATCCGAGTTGTTCAGGTCTTTGCATTCGCAGAGCTGGCTGGAGTTCCTCTGTTAAAACAGCCCGGTTTGGTAGCTGGCTGAAGCTGTGTGCCTCCCACACGCCAGGCACTGGGTGTGTGCATGACATCCCTTTTCCTTGATGCGTGTGGTTCAGAGCTAGGTTTGAGAGTTCCCCGTGCATTGGAGAAGTTCAGCATCTTGTTTGGGTGAGGGACGTGCATGCGGCAGCTGTTACTTGGGAAGAGGTCCCAAGTTTGGTGCTACTAGGAACTCTCACCCTTGCTTATAGGAAGAGAGCTGCTGGCTCTTGTGCTGCTGTACACCACATAGCACTTTCCCAGTAACTGCTTTCTTCAGTCATTTTGCGTTTTGCCTCCAGTACAAAGCCAAGGGACCTGCAGACCTGAACTTGCAGATTTTTTTTTTTTTTTTAACACTCTCTACTTGTGTGCTGTTAGGCAGGGTGTAGGCAGTGAGTGCTTTCTGATGCTTGCAGGTGCATCAAAAGGTAACTACTCCTGAGCTTGTGCTGGAGCTGAGCGTTTCTCTTACTTGTGACAGTTATGAGAGCACATCTACAGTGAAGTGATTATTGAGTGTTGTGTGTGCTATTGACAGGACATCTCTGCCTTTCCTCCACGTTACTAGCGCAGATGATAAAGGGAAGCTAACGTGCTAGGAAGGAGTTACAGCACGGTTCTCTGCCAAATGCAGCTCCTCCCTGAAACTGTACTCTGTGCTCATAGAGCTCTGCTTACCTGCTCTTTTGTAGAAATGGACAATACAGGAGAGCGAGTGGATCAAAGAGGGTGTGAAGAAGTTCGGAGAAGGGAGATGGAAAGCCATTTGCCAGAAATACCCCTTCCAGAACCGCACGGCGGTGATGATCAAGGATCGCTGGCGGACCATGAAAAAGCTGGGGATTCTCTAAAGTCAGGAGCCATGAGACCTTCAGTGCAAAAAACTTATTTTTCTTTTGAAAGATGGACTGGAGCAATAGTAGCGCAGAGGCTGCTGTGCTCATTCCTGGTGTGTGTTGGAGCTGGCATGGCGAGCCCCTGTGGATCGTGGTGCCTGAGGCTGCTGCAGCAGATGGAACCATGTCTGACAAGAACCAAGGAGCCTTGTGTCTCGAGTTGTAGCTGCAAGGTTTAGGTCTTCTGCAGTTAGAAGAAGCTGCACAGCCTGATTGCACGTGCTTGGAAACAGCCTGGATTGGGGCTTCCTTTTCCACCTGACAACTGCAGTGTTCGTAGAATGAATCCCAACCTGATGGACTGCTGAAATGACAGCTTTCTGTGTTGGGAGGCTGTCAAATGGTAGGATAATCTCATCAGTGGCTATTTTAATGTGTTTTAATTGTCTAAACTGTGAATTGCTTGTTTCATCTGTTTACTCAGTCCCTTGTGGGAGAAAGGCAGCACATAGTCCCAGAGCTTCTGGGGAGAAGAAGGGATTTAGGCAAGGCAATCTGCTTAGATTTATTTTATATTTTTTTTCCCCATTTCTTTCTGCTTTGTACATGGTTAGTCTGTGACTGGTAATTTATCCCTCCCAGCTTTGAGGCTTTAAAAACATTATTATTTTTTTTGTTTCAGTACTTAAATGTTGGTTGTTCCCATGTTAAAAAGTTTCAAGTGCTTACTGATTTCGGGCATGTCTAACTGGCACTTCTTCCTGGTCATGTCCCCTTCCTGTGTGTGATCCCTGGAAGCGTATGAGCTCCAAGGGCACTGCCTGTTTCCTGCCTTCAGGTGCCAAAGCTGGAGTCCTTGTCTGAGTGGTCTTCTGTAAAATAAAGTTCCTGTCTTGTTGGATATCAGGGGTTGTAATAAGTGTGAACTTGTACCTCACAGGTAGAAATGTGGCAGTTTGGGGCACTGCCTGCTTGCTGCCGCACCGGGGCATGCACCACCCCAGGAATTATAAGGTTCCCCATCTCCGTCCTGAGCCAGCTAAGGCTGGGGGTGTTGTGTGGGCAGCCGTTTGGGTTTAATAGCGATGCCCTGAAGGTACGAGGTGCTGCTGCATTGGCGTAGGCATGAAGCAGAAGCTTCTGGACTAACTGCTGTAGAAGTCAAAGGGCAGGGGAGGAATGGGGGCATTTTCTCAAAGCAGCCTCTCTTGGCTGCGTTCCCACAGAGCTGTGGCTGGGGAGAAGTCTGTTTGGAAACACCTGCTTTCCCTCTGTCCTTCAGCGCGGTTGCTGGAATGAGCTTCCCTCATCACCTGGCTGTGGCTGTGCCTTTCCCTCCCCTTCTGCTTGTAAAACTGTTTCCCCGGGGTGGGAACAGGGGAGGGTGTTGCAGACTAAGGCTTTACTCCAAGAAACTGGAAGTTTCTTGGAGTTAAACACTGAACTGCTTAATCTGCTTGTTCAGAAGACACAGACTGGCAGAGTGTTGGTCACCGAGGGAAGCAGGACTAGCCCTGTGCAGGCGGGAGGTGCTGCTGGTGACTGTGGTGCTTCTCCACAGCAGCCCCAGCCTCTGCAGAAGGGCTCAGCTGGGTGGGCTCAGACATGGACGAGCCATACCAGCTCCTGCTCTGCACCGAGATCACCTTGAAGAGCAGAGCCTGTGCTGCACTCCTCCTGACACCGGCCCTGGTGCTGCCAAGTGCTGCTGCGAAGCAGTTAATGATTACCCCTGCCGCCTCGGGTTCCCGCTCCTGCCCTGTCTCGGCGGGAGGGAGCGCTGGAGGCTGGGAGGCAAGATGCTGCTGGTGGTGCTCCTGGCACTGCTGCTGGGTCCCGCTGGCTGCCCCAGGACAGAGCCCCTGAGTGGGTCCGGCCAGGAGCCCCTCTTCCGTGGAGCAGATCGCTACGACTTTGCCATTGTCATCCCTGCTGGTGCTGTGGAGTGCTTCTGGCAGTTTGCACACCAGAGCGGCAACTTCTTCTTCAGCTATGAGGTGGGTGCTGCTGGCCGCATCCCGGGGAGCTGTTGGCATGGTGCAGCTGCCGATGGGGTTGGGGAATGGCGGTTCTGCTGGTGCAGCAGGTCCTGCGGCAGGCAATCCTCCATTGCCTTAGTCCTGCAACCAGGCTTATGTGTGGAAGGAGACCCTGTGGGATGAAGGCCACGTGCCGGCTGAACTTCAGACCCACTGCCCCCGGCCTTGCGAGGGAAAGGCCCTTGGTCAAGACAGGGAATGGTTGCAGTACTTAGCATGGTCCCTGCAATGAAGCATCTTTCTTAGGCATCGGCAATCCCATTTATTTTTATAGATACCTGTTTTAAAAATTTAAAGCAGTGCTGAGAGCTCCGGACATTGTGCCTGAACATCCGGAGGTCTCTCACAGAGAGCTAGGGGTGTCCCTGCACTGCAGAGAGCTTTGCCCTTCGCTGGGCTGGCTGGAGGCTGTTGCACAGCCCCCGTCTCTCCTCTGAGCCACAGCTGGAAGGCACAATAAAGGTCTCGGGCACAGCCCTACCTGCTTGCCCCATGCTCTGTCCCCTTCCCACAGGGGAAACTGCAGTCCTTTTATCTCCTGTTTACACTAGGCTGGTTGAAGGAGAGCTGGGGTACGGCCATGCCCGGCGCTGGCAGCTTCCCCCCGGCTCTGCACTCAGCAGAACAGCCCCATAGAACACGGCATGGCCCTGGGGCTCGGCACAGCTCCATCTCCCAACGCTCCAGCAGCTGGCAGTACCTGATCCAGGTGGCAAGAAGCCAGGATGGGCCTGTGGGGTGGGAGACGCGGGGTCTGTAAGCTCCTCCAGCACCATGAATGGGCATGGGGAACTGCAGGGTTCATTACCCAAGGCTGCGGGTTGTGNTTTTTAATTTTACGCATAGCTGGCAGCTTGCTGGAGGCTGTTCCTGGACTCGGCTCATAGTAACGAAGGGGCCAGGTCCCCATGGGATCCCAAACCAACACCCAGTAGAGGCAGGTCCCTTCCCTGTGCTCGAGGGCTCCTGTGGGCTCCCATCTGTTTACTGGGTGCAGAGTCAGGCCCATGAATTCCCCTTGGGTGTTTCCTGCCTCCAGGTCCAGCGGGCAACAGGGATTGGCAATAGTAGGAACATCCTGGCCACAGCGAGCGACCCCAACGGCTTCCAGCTTGGTATTTCTCAGGACGCGCGAGGACAGATCAACTTCCTCACCAAGGAGACAGGTTTCTGTTGCCCTTGTCCCTGCCCAGCCCACCTGCCAGGAGGCTGGGGGCCACCAGGTCCCAGCCAGCAGCTCCAAACCTGCTCAGACGGCCAGCGCCTCCCAGAGCGTTGATCAGTCTGATCGTGCCTCCCTCCCTAACAGGGAGGATGAAGGTCGAGCACTGGGCTGGGTCTGCCTGGCAGCAGCTCTTCTACTCAGGGAACAATAATATCCTTTCCTCTCTGCAGGTTTCTACCAGCTGTGCCTGGACAACCAGCAAAACCACTTTGGCTTCATGCACGTGTATCTCAACTTTGGTGTCTATTACGAAGGCTTCGATGTGGAAAACAAGCAGACAGAAGAGAAGAAAGAGCTGAACAACACGCTGGAGGCAATCGAGGTGAGTGTCAAGGCAACCACGGGGTGCTCCAACGCAGCTGGGACGGGCATGTCCTCTCAGGGGAACTGAGAAGGGCATTTGCTGTTGGCTGAGCTGCAGCTTAATTTAATGCTCAGCCCAGCAGGAGCAGCTCTGCCAGCCCCAAGCTCTGCTGTGGCCCCACTGCTGAGAACCTGCCTCTCCCGCAGGTCAGCATCCGGAAACTACAGCTCCACATCTTCCACATGTGGCGGTTCTACAACTTTGCCCGGATGCGAAAAGGGTCTGACTCCTACCTCCTAGAGTCCAACTACAACTACGTCAACTGGTGGTCAATGGCTCAGAGCTGCGTCATTGTCCTCTCCGGGGTCCTGCAGCTCTACTTCTTGAAGCGTCTCTTCAATGTGCAAACCTCCACCAGGCAGAAGTGTTAGCAGCACCCGGAGCTGCGGGCAGGACCAGAGCCCATCCTGCTGTTGCCTGCAGCGCTTGGTAACTGAGCTGCCACTCTGCCCCTTGGCAGAGCAGGAGGGAAGGCTGAATCCTAGTTCAAGGATGAGGAAGGAGAGTTTACGCCATTCCTGCCTCTGGCTCTAGCCCTGCCTTGGCTGAAATCACCCTGACAGAAGAAAAGTGCAACACAGTCGCCTGATTTTGTGTGCTGGATCAGTTTGTTACAGCTCTGCCTGTCTTTAGTGTCCTAATGTGTCTTTTCTACCTGGCACCCAATAAAGGAACCCTTGGCACACACTCAATAGAGTGATCGCAGCCTGCTGTCTGTCCATCCTCTGTAAGCCCAGGCGAAGCAAGTCCTGCCATGCAGGCAGCTGCCTGCCCCATCCATCCCTCCCTCCCTGAAGCTCAGCTGCCAGCCTCCGACAGCTCACCCAGGGACTATGGAGCCTCCCCTGGGCCTCGGTACTTCTCCCCTCTGGAGTCGTACCCCTGTGTGTTGCACTGACTCAGGCAGGCAGAGACCCACAGGCCGCCACCCCCCCACCCCC
>VXBH01008086.1:11268-23517 GCA_013400035.1 Rynchops niger | reverse complement strand
GGATTTTCACCCCTTGAAAAGGGGTGTGAGGACACTTCATTAAAACCTGTGAGAGATTAGTGGAAGACATAGTAGAGATGCAAAGCTATATTTTTAAAGAGTAGATGCTCCAGGAAACTGAAGGAAATGATTGGAAAATATAAAAACTGTTTCCACTTATTCCTGCCATCTTGAAAAAGAAAGCAACTAAAGTATGTTCTTTTTAACGACTGCTCAAAGCTGTTTTCCTCTAAACCAGGATGCTGAGCATATTGTTCCAGAGGAAAACTGAACAGCTCCGAAAGGTTGAGTGATACACCAGTTCCCGCACCGCTTTGGGAGAATGGATCATAATAACTTGGACCCCCGAAAAATAACCAAGTCCCATCAGGTAGAAGATATCTCCTGAGGAAGGTGAGCAGACATGTGGTAAAGGAGCAAATATTTCTAAGATAGCTGTGGTTTTGCAGTCTGCAGTAAAGGAGGTGATCTACTGTGTCTGCCTCAAAGGCAATATTATTATTTTCTGGAGTCTTAATGACTTGTCAGCATAGGTAGTACCTAACTGGGTGCTTCTTTCTCAAGAGGCTACCTTGTGCCCCAGATCACACAGGGAAATTCCTCCTGGCACATAGCACATGCAAGCCGGTGGGAAGATTCTCCCCTGGTTTCAGTGAGCTTTGCTCCAGGCTGGGAACCACTAACATGGGTAAAGAAGATGCAAGGTGACTGGTCTAATACATAGGACCCTACCACTGACCCAGCCATCCCTGGATGGTCTTGAAAAGGAGTGAGTCAAAAGCATCCCATGACTGTAGGACTAGACAGCATGGGGAGGCAGCAACCCCTGTCTTGGGGATTGGTGTTTTACTTATAGTCTCCTTCCCTACCTTGGCTGTTTGGGAAAAGTGGTTGTTGTGAGTCACCGCCTGCAGGAATTTAACTTGGCAGCTCTTAAAAGCAAAAGTGATGACCTTTGCTCACTGAAGAACTTGTCTTCCTTAGCTCGAAGAGTGTTATTCAGCAAATGAAGATGTGACTTCAGCACGGTGGATGTGTCCATGCTGGCCAACATGGCCTGTGAAGATGCAGGGACACAGACTCCAGGGCTGGCTAGGTACCCCGGCACGAAGCCAAGGTAGCTTGGGCAGCCATGAGCATATCTTCATGCTGCTGCTCACTCTGCCAGATGAATTAAACCTAGTGAAGGGCATAACTGCCTGTGCTCCCAGCTGTAGTGTGGATGAAGCCAACAGCTGTTGTTGATCCAGAAATCTCAAGACACGAATTAGACATTTAAGGAGGTTGTGGCCATTCGGTGTTCAGTAAAGTGACAGCCCTCCTGCTTACTAATCACCCATGAGAAGTTCAGCCAGGGCTCAGATGTACGAGGGACTCACAATCCAGAGCCAGTCTGCCCCAGGGATTACGTGTGCCTGTAGGCTGGAGCGCAGCATGTGCTAAAATTCAAAGTGGGAGGGAGACATGAGTCATTTCTGTGTCTCAGCACAAGAAGACCATGAGGGAAGGTTGATTTGTTCCTCCATAAGATACACATAACTTAATAAGATGTACACCCCGTGGCCTTCACACAGATCATGCTATGCTAAAGTAGGAGAGTTACCCTGTCTCAGCCATCCTTTCTATCCATTCAGATGGTCAGTCTTCTCTCTTACGGCAAATATTAGTTAAGCATGGGCATGCTGGGCTGGAAGGAGACTTCAGCTCCTCTGCGTGCTGTCTGTGCCAGGGTATAAGCTCCCTGTGGCCCAAAAGCTAAATAACTGAGTAAGGGCTGATAAGAGCCACAGGAATATAGGAGACACTAGATGAGGGACATGAATATCATAAAGCACCTTAAAGGGACTTCTGGACCAGAAGTATCACATCTCTAAACTGTAACATCATCAAAAGACGTTGGATGTGCTGGTGACTATGCAAATATGCCCATAGGTAACATTTGAAATAGCTTTCCTTATGGTCAGACTCATTAAGACCTTACATCCAACATACAGATATTTAAAAGATTAAAGGTGATGTAAAATACACACTGAGGATCAGCTGGTGAAGTCAAAGAGGCAGAGCGGCTCCTGAGAGGCCAGAGGACAACTATCAATCATGTCAGCCCTGCTGAAGTCCATGTAGCCTTGCTGCTTTACAGAAGCTGAGGATCTGGCCTTGCCAGGGCAAACAGATGTTAATAGTAACTTCATTTGGCAGCTCAGGGCAAGCACCTTATCCCTGGACATCGCATCTGTATTAGTTTGATCATTTCCTTATCTCCATGGGAAAAATCCTGCTCAGATACAATTGTCTTTTGCGAGACAATCCTGGCCAAGATGCCACAAGGTGACCATGGCAGATAACCTTCCATAAACCTGGAGACATAAAAGAAGCCAATGACCTACTATATGGCCATAAATATAAATTTGATGAAGGCAGCACTTATTCATTAGGGAGAAGTCAAGAAATGACTCCCAAGTCCTTCAAAGATAGTAAATCTGTTAATGTCACTTTCCAAATCCTCTGCCTGATGCCAAAAAACAAGTATGATTTCCCAAGTCAGCATGAAATACCAGTGCTTTAAAATTAACACCAGGAAGCTTTCTTACTACTGATATCTCTCTAGATAGAAATCCAACTTTTTAAAGGGGCATTCAGATAGTGTTAGGCCCGACGTTTAGCTTTTGTCAGAGAATGAAAGGATGGAAGTGGCAGAATGAAGCACATTGTTAAAAATAAATAAAATCAGTTTAAGTGATGTTCTATAAAGAATCCTTTCTGAGATGCCAGTAACCTGGCTACAGTGTCTGGCCAAGACGAGCTGTTATATGGGTGCCCCAGGTGAAAATGGTGGTAGGGAGAGAGGGCTGGAGTCTGCTGTGATGGTCAGGGGTGTAAATCAGGAGGAGATGCACTGAAGCCAGTGGGCGTGGTGAGCTAAACGGATGATGGTTACTGCCTAAGCCATCAAAAGGGGGCCCTCCAGCCCCCTCAGTGGGGTATGGGATAGTGTCCTTGTCCCAGCTCAGGGTAAGAGAAAGCCAAGGAAATCTGCTCTCTGCAGTCAGAGGGGCGCACTGCTTCTGAGAGAGAAATCAGAGGGGCCCACTGCCTCTGAGAGACAAAAGCAGGATCTGGCATCTTTTGAGTGCCTAAGACACCCTGAGATTTCACTTTGGTGGAAGGAGTCAGCAAACCTTACACCTATATGATAACCCTCTTCACCCCCTGCTTCTGATTGCCTATGGATTTCCCAACAGACATGCTTTATTCCATCTATTTCACTCTATTTTGCAGTGCTGCTCCCTGCACAGGTCTACAAAAACGTGTTATTACCCAGATCCACAGCTTTGTGCTCTGACCCATCTATTTATTCCTCCCACTGTCCTGGAGGTATTTTACACCTCTCCGAGGAGCTGCAGCTTGGCCACTGTCACCTCTGGGAGTCTGGATGGGGGAGGAAGACGATCAAACAGAGGCAGTGCTATTCAGTCAGGGTGGGGGAAATAAAATAATGACAGGAAAAAAAAAAAAAATCTATGTGAAGGCCAGGATTAAATTAAATAAATAAATAACTGAGTGGGAGGGCTCTATTCACCTTCTCCTTAAATCCAATTTAAATCACTCTCTACAGCCCTAATCTATATCCATAATTATATCATTTTGTACAACAAGCTTGCGAGAGGTCTTAAGAAATTTATGTAGATTAAAATTCATGGGTGCCATAGTACAGATTCCATATTATTAAGATTGATTAGGACAGCTGATGCTGTGATTAAAGAAGCCAGCGTTTACTGTTGTAATTAATTAGGTATTCAGACACAACAATAACTGCAATAGCAGAAAGAATGTGCTGATCCGGCAGAAAACAGAGACTGATCCTGTGTTTTATAGTCTCGTTTCACCATTTAGGGGCCGGACACCACTCCGTCAAAGACATGTTGTCCCACTGTCTCTTCCCCTACACGTCAAAGGAGCCAAGAAATCCAGAGCATTTGTGCCCTCTACTCCATCCTCTTAGTTGGAAAAGCCCTTTTGGTGGCATCCCCAGGTTTTGTAGGACACTTGTTTGGGACAGCATATGGGCCTACTATAAAATTCATATAGTTTATCCCTGGAAATTAAGTTTATCTTTATTATTTTCTTAAGAGTCCCACCTCCACACCACATCCCTAATCAAGCCGCTGCTGAGATGGGTGCTGTGCAAAAACATGATAGGAGTTATGCCTGGAAATGAAGAGTTTCCAGTGGACAAAGCAAGAAAGACACAGAAGACTCAGGAATGCAGAGAGGTGGAGGTGGCTGGCCAAGGTGACAAATTAATTCAAGAGCAGAGTCAGGATCAGACTTCCCTCCTTTTGCCTAAGGCCATAAACACATAAGTCAGGGTCAGGTTTTAAAAGCTATTAAGGCACTTAACTCCATATTTTTGGGGAGCTTAGTTTAAATCACCTTTAAAAATAAAGCTCAAGGTCTTAACTCACTTAGGTGCCTCTGAAAACATCAGCACAGAGCCTGATTTGTATTTACACCTTCTTCCAGATCAGAGGAGAAAGCACTTTGGCTCTGGAAAGGCTCCCACAACAGCCTTAAACAACCTCATTCATTATGGCCGCAGCACGATTGTTGGAAGTACATGGCATCATTAAAGTAGCTTAGACTACAATTGAAGATGGCAACTTGTTATTATATTTTTAATGAGTGCATTCCTTCACTTATTTATTTTACCAGTAAAGCGTGGTTTATGGCACGTGGCAGATTGTTACAAATGGGTCAAATAAATGTTTCCTAGTCATAATGATATTTCAGGTGCTCACTGTTGCAGTTTTGGAACTGCTGATACAAAATATGAACAGGAAAGCTCTCATGCAGAGATTTAGGGTGGACAAAGAAAACACAGCCAAGGATTTCCTGTAGTAAGTAATTCAGCCTGGGTGCCATTGAGCTATGTACATTTCTAGGGCACGGTGTATGTCTGGACTGAATGCTGTGGGGCTTGGTTTTCACCCTGGAACTTCCACAGGTGCAGGCAGGTCATTCGATTCCTGTTCTCCTGATTCACCCCCTCTCTAAACTCTTCTTGTCTGACTCCTTTCAGGGACGAAAGGTCAGGTGTGGGGTAAGTCAGCCCCTTCCTCTGCCTGCACAAGTGAAGCCCTTATCTTGCCCAGCATCACTGGATGGTGTCTGTTGTGGTCGGGACCGATCCTGGGACCAACCGGCCCGGAGCAGCAGCCTGCCCATCAGCAGAGCTGCTAGCTAATTGACAAGCTAATAGATAAGGCTGTCATATTAGCAAGCCGGCAGCTCCTCCCCTACAAAATTAGCTTGCTTAATGATAATAATTACAGATGGAGTTTGAATCCTGTCTCTGCTGGCAATGGGTGAAATTGGTTACTGCCTAATAGTTCTTTGTTGAGCCAAGGAAAATGAATTGATGGTCTCAGTTCAGTTCCTGAGACATGAGTTTCTACAGCACAGGAAATCACCCATGGGGGACACCTTTACTGCCAGTCCCAATGGTGGCTTGGAAACGTGGGCATAAAGGCTTGGCTGCCCACTCGTACCAGCAGCTAGTCCTCACCAGAGGGGGCTGGACCTGAAATAGGATATGAAGAGGAGCTTGCTTGCTTGCTTGTAACCAAAGGGGAGTGGGAGGGAATTCTGCAGAGAGGAGAGAGCGAGCTAGTCCTGGCAGTGGTAGCCAGGACTAGTTTCAGAAGGTGCACTACGTGGACAGGTTCAGAAGCAGAACCAGTAAATGAGGTGATATGTTTATAATATATTATGGGCAACCAAGGGAACTTTGCTTTTGTATTCCTCAGCATCCTAAGTCCTGACTCTGGTCAAGCTGGGCATCCCTTGGCCCAGGAGGAATAAGTTTGTTTGGGAGCTATTGGATGCTATGTGTGTATTTCCACTTCTTCCTGGGCACATCACTGGTCAGAAGACCACAGAGCAGTCCTCACTCTCTTCTGGGGCCTCTGCTCTGTGCCTCCTTCCAGTTCCCCCATTTTGCTGATCCTTTCACAGTCAATCCCTTCTCTTTCTTGTTTGCTGCCCTTTGCTCTCCCCATTTTCTCATCTCTCCTTCCCCTTCTCTTCCCAAGGAGGCTTTATTTTTGGAGCAAGCATTTTATCCAATCCCTCACAATGCAATCCAGTGGAGCAGGACCTGATACTGGAAAGCAGAGAGACGATGGTGTGAGACACAGCAGAAACTGATGCAGATGGTCTCCACTGTTATTATACGTGACACACACTGTCACAAAAGAGGCACTAGGCTAGTGGCTAGAGGCACTAGGCACTAGGTGGCTGAGAAACTTTGGCAGAAGAGCGCAATCCCTGTTACTATGGCTAATATGGAAATGGCAAATACCCTTGCGCTGCTGCAAAGCAGCTCAAAAGACCACGACACAACAGATCATGCTCTTTGTCCCCACTACATGTTGTGACACATTGCCATGTTCAATGTCTCTATAAGCTGAAAGACTAAAGGGCAGGTATTAATACCCCAAAAAAACCCATCTCTCCAAAGGGGCTCAGACTAGCGGAAGGGGAAATATTTACTCCTTTGTGATTCTATCCAAAAAGTGCACTGTGTGGCACTACATACTGGCTGAGCTTGGAGAAGGTGAGAGCAAGGCTTGCAGAGAGTATGCCTGCAAGGAATGGTTTTCTAGTGCTACTGCATGGATCCATACCGGGGCTGAATCACAGAAAAAGTTAATTCCTGCAGGCAATGGGGCTGTGATCAGAGACCTGGTGACTAGGGACATTTGACTTACTCTTGCCTTTGCCCCAAAGCCATGGATGTTTCAGTAGCTTCACTCAAATGCTACTGTGTGTGTCCCTGCTCCAGACAAAGGGAATCTTAGAAAAAGAGCATAGGGGAAGACAGGGAAAAAAAAAAAAAAAAAAAAACCAGTGGAACTACAGAGTAAATACAATTACATGCTATGGACCTTTTTTTATAGTGCAAAGGCTGTGGAGTTCTTGGGTCCTTGAGATGCGGCATCAAAAATATTATAGCTAGACACAAAGGTGGACGTGTAGACAAACTGCACAATTAATGGGATTTATTTGGGTCTGAATGATGTGGATGTCATGCCTCTACAGATTTTGATTGTCCTGTTTTGCTATTTTCAGGCAACAAAGAACATTCTGCTATAGGACATAATGGTGTGAACCCACATTTGAGTTTTTTGTGGAGTATGAAAGAGTATCTGACAGCAAAATTCAGGCTTTAAACAATATATTGCAAGTCATAATCATAGCAAGACTATGGTTATGTACATAATACTGCAGCACCGTTGTCCACTTTCAGAATGNAAAGTCTTATCCTGTTTTTTTTTTTTTTTTTAATGCTGCTAAGCTGCAGGCCTCAACAGAACCTCTGGCAAGGAGTAATGTTTTGGAGAGTGCATAAATGATCATGAGAAGGAAGAGAATAAGATGGAGAAAACACATGATGTGTCCTACACTCAAACTGCTACAAAGGAACTTGCTTTCAGCTTTCCCTTGCCAGTGAGGATAGGGAGAAGTAAAAAAAGAGGTGAGGGTTTGGCCTCCACTGTTCCCTTTACACCTCTGCTATACCTTAAGATGTCCCTAAGTTATCGGGAAGTGGAGCACCGAGAAAAACCACTTCGTAGCTGAAGACACATCGAGGTAAATCCAAACTTTAAACAAAGCAAACTATTTGGATGTCAGCTTTACTGGCAGAAAGGAGCCTTTTTTCCTGCAGTGAAGTGGAGCGGGGATGAGTGTCACCTTTCAGTGTGTCAGGCTGTTGGTGTTTGTGCAGGGACTTACTGTGAATTGCTGGCTGAGCAAGTCTCTCCAAAACTCGTAGAGAATCTGATTATGTAACCAGGGATGAAATACCTAACTGAAAGCTTTCTTTAATTATGGGGGTTATTTGGAGATAGTAACAAGAGCTCAAGTCGTTAAGATTAATCTAGAAATATCATCTGTTCTCTGATGTCTGCAGTAATGGCTCATGGAAGATTAGCTAAAAGACGCTAGATAAAGCAGAAAAAAGATAGACATAGAAATGGATGAATAAACAGAGAGATGATAGACTGGCAAACAGGTAGATACTTAGATAGATGGATAGTTGAACAGATGGCTATATTTGTATAACCTTAAAGACATGGTGCTCTCTTGCTGCTGTGGCTGAGCTCACTGAGCACACTAAAGACTCCTTCCAATCTTCTGATGCCTCTGTAAGCCTCCAAGATCTCTCCATCCCTCTAAGCTGCTACAAACATGTATACGCATGCTTAACTTTTAGCACAGTAAGCCCCTTGATTTCAATTCTGGTTAAAGTTGAACTTGTGGCTAAATGTTTACAAGGTGGGAAAATGGGAAATTAAAATTATTTTTTTCAATACTTTTGATATTTCTGGTCTTTCCTTTGCTACATTCACAGGGTTTTTTTCAGTGACATTGTCTGAGCAGTAACTAGGTAAGAGCTTTCTATTTCTACATTATGTGATATTTTTCCTTGTAGCTCATAAAGTCCCCTGTGATGTTGGATCTTTTGAGTGTCCAGAACTGGCTGAGATTGAAATAATTTTTTTTTCTTAGGGGGTTTGTGGGCTTTTTAGCTGGGGCATCTGACTCAGTGTTTGATTTCCTAACAGATTAGATCCATTTATGAGTGCCCCAGAGTAAAATGCTCCTTTGCCAGCTGGTGGCTAGGATCAATTAGTAATAATTTACTTAAATTCTTATGTTTGTGGTTGTTATTATTAGTATGCGTACAGCAATGACAAGGAATGTCTTCCTAGCAGAAGCACAGCTTGGGGGAGAGGACTGTCTCAATTCCTGAGGATGCTGAAAAAATGTAGGTGCACATTAAGGACTATAAACTCCTGAGTTGTTGCTGAATACAGCCTCAGAGTGTCCATATATTTGGAAGTACAGGTATAGAGGTAGGTATGTATCCTTTAGCTTCCCTCATTCATTCCTGACTGCTAAAGCTTGCAAAATCACGCCTTCAGCACTGGCATCTTTTGAGACAGTCACAATCTGACTCCCAGCAGCAGTTTTCTGGTGGTGTGCCACAAAAGGGCAACGTTGAGCTGTTCTGTGGCTGTATTAAAGGAGCTTCAGTCTCCAGGCCTGGTAAAACAATAGGACTGGGATGCAGTGAGTGCTTCAGAGACCAGCGCTAACTGCCTGCGTGCATGCTCTGAAGACATGGAACAGTTTGGGTCAGCAGCCATGTGCGCCCTCTGGACTCGTCCTCCCAGAGACATCCAGCTGCAAGGGAATCCCAACAGGACATACCGATAGTGGGTACTAGGAGATGCTAACAGGGTTAGCACAGCTTCTTGGAGGCTAGCCAGGAATAAGACTCTTGGGAGTACTGCTGGGAGATCTGCCAGCGTGAACTGGTCAGGTCTCAGATCAAATTCTAGCTAAAGCAAAACTTGCTGGGTGTCCTGATTGTATTCACCAGACAAGTTGTCCATCAGACAAGCACTCAATTCTTCAGCATAAAAATTTTCCACCTCCAACATGCCCTCGAAGTCTTTCATCCAGATTTATGTGTATTTAACTGTAGCTGGATAAGACCTAACTACCCCAATGCTAGAGTGAGCCTTGATGGTGTGAGGTATAATCCTTCTGAGGTGGCTCATGCTACACAAAGCCTATGTATGTGTACAGTCTCCCTCAGACTGGAGGAGGGGGTTGTGGGCCTGGCATTGGTCTGGCTTACCTGGGTAAGGGTGGATGCCATTAGCAAACACGGCTTCTGCGGCGGGCTGCCCATTAGCCTGCGGCGGGAGGCCAGTGAAACCATTCACCCCAATTGAAGATGGGATGCTAGGCACAGCTGGTGCAGTTATGCCAGGAGGCGTGCTTCCACCTGCAAGTGGGGAGGACACAAAATCGGGGCTGGTGAGTACTGGAAGCAATAACAACATGGAGAAAACCGCTGACACAACAGCTGTGACCCCCACACATAAGCCTTGTGATAATCCAAGACGTGAAAAACCTCCCAAGTTGTCATGCTAAGAAAGGGACTCCCTGACATTGCTCTTCTATTTGGAAAGCATTTAAGAAAGGCTTGCAAAACTTTCTTCAACAGAATGAAGCTTTTGCTTGGTGATCATGGTCTCATTGCTAACATCAAGCAATAGCAGACTATAGAAATGTCAGTCTTCCTCCTCAACTTTCTCCCTGGAGTATTACCTGTTTAAATCGCTAAATAAGCAGACATTTTTTTCCTAGATATCATTTAGCACCAGAAGCAAATTCTCAGTCCCGCCTTTCTACAGCAGTTCCTCTCAATTTCTCTTTGGATATGCCAGCTTTGTGGGTGTACCAATTTCCAGGACTACTCTGTCTGCACTCTCTCATGAATACACAATTCACATTCATATCATTCTGAACATTTCTCAGCACCAAAGAACCTTAAAAGGTTTGGCAAGTTGATTTGTAGCCTAAAGGCAGCTGGTGATACTGTTTGTTAGTGTCACTGTTTGGCCCAGACGTGACTGTGTAGAGTTTTAGCAGACATCTCCCACTCAACAGGGGCAAAATTTGGTCTAGATTTCTTTCTTTCATGGAATCATACTCCTCCCCTTCTTCCCACATGCATCCTGTAATGCTGCTATTTCAGAAGAACAATGTAGTCTTTAAGTTTTGGGTAGGAATTCTTGAATTTCTGAGGGGAGAATTAAATCCCTCTGCTACCCCATTGCCTTCTCCTATGTATGTTTAAAATGACTGGGCTGTCTGTGCTTCTTGCAACATATTCAGGATGTTTTGAAGGACCAAAAGTGAGTTTTCAGTAAGTATGAAATCATATTTTCCTCTTACCAGCTGTGGGCGGGAAGTTAAACTATCTTATTTTCAGCACTATCTTTTATGTGTCAGGATATACTACTGATTGAAAGCATCATTTTTGCAGTAACCTCTTTTTTAAACCAATTGCAGAATTTTTCTTCATCATAGCAGCAGTTCCATGATGGTTTAGTCCAATAACACACTTTAAGGACTGCTTAAATCTGTGTTGGTGCTTTAAGAAAGCCCATGCAAATGCTTGAGATGTTTTAATATACTCTGATTTGAGTGGCCCAAAAGAAGCAGGCAATATTTCAGCTCTTTTCTTATACCTCAAGCAGAGAAGCTGCTGCTTTCCCTTTGCTTATTTAAATGGTGTTGGCCTTTAAAAATGTCCTCTGTGGAGGTACAGGGAGCCAGTGGTGGCAACTGAAGTCCAAAGGCAATGCTCTTAGCATATGCCATCAGCTTGAAAATCACAAAGGCTAGTTAAAATTTCAGTTGCTGTTCTGGATCTCTCCTTTATTTGCATAGACAATGTAAGTAATTTTTTCTAAAATTGCAGCAAGGGATTTGTGCTTGCTATTTTGTGCATGTCTAAGGAGTTTAGGCATATTCATTGCAATTCTTTAATTTTCTTCTTATAAAGAACCCCCCTGGAGAGGTCAGATCTGTAGTTGGAATAAAACTGGCATAATGCCACCACAGAGAACAAATGGCAGTGATGCATGCCACTTGTGGGTTTCATCCCTGGTTTGAGATCTGTTGCTGTAGCTACACCAGTTGCAGATTTACAACATGGAAGGAAGGAGAAGAGCAGGAAGGAATCCCAAATGAAATTTCATTTCTAGCCCCTCTGTGCAATTAACAGAGGGGCAGACCCACTGCAGACTCACTTTTCACCCTGATTATACAAATTATGGGAGAAATGCAAAACTTGAACCAAACTTTCAGAGATGTCAATTTAATTGCCTTGCAATTATGGACTGTCGTGTGAGATAAAATTGACTCTTGATGGGGAACCATCAAAATGCCAGCAAATAGCATAAAATTTTTATGATCTGAATTACCCACTGGAACTCCCTACTGCTCTCCATTGACTGCAGGCAAGCCAGGTGAGTTGTTTAAACTGTATGTCTAACTTTTGTACTGTTAAAACCAGGTTAGATGGGTCCTGTCTCTAGTCTGTTAGATTTGCCTGGATCCAAAATTCTTTAAGTTCACAGGTCCCATGGGAACTTTTGAGCCTTAGTGAACTCATGGCCATGTCCCAAGGAACCTACTCCCCTGTAGGTGGGAAGCACAGAAAACCAGCCGGATTACGAGGCCTGAAGATACCAGCACAGAGGCACTGCGCTCAGCCAATACCTCCAAAGCCTCTAGGACTTAGGACTTCTGGGTTACTAGTGTCTTTTTTCTAGCACAATTTTTCTTTTGCTTAGGGAAGATCAAAACACTACTTTTCTT